>CM036775.1:22250595-22408095 GCA_020796225.1 Arion vulgaris
ACACATCCCGCAACAAAGTTGTGATATTCACCGATGCTCTATCGGTCATCACGGCACTCAAAAGTGTAGGCAAACAGAGCTCATGAGCTGAAAGCGACCCACGATGCACTAGCGCGCTCACTCAAACGCACCATCATTCAGTGGATACCATCACACTGCAACATAAGCGGAAATGAACACGCCGACAAGCTAGCTAAAGAAGGCAGGCGACTACCTCAGACTGATCTTGAGATCAGTTATGAGGAAGCCAGAACAACCATCGACTGGCACTATAAAGACAAATGGTAAAAAGACCATCCTCAGTATAACAACAGCGACGGGTACTATGGTCTGTTTCGTAGGGAACAAGTTGCCATCCTCCGCCTCCGTACCGGCCACAACAAGCTCTGGGCCCACATGTTTAACAAATTTAAAATTGGCAAACCAGCCCGTGCCCCTGCAAAAAGGCGGACATGACGGCAGAACACATACTGCAAGATTGTCAATTGATAGCAGGTATAAGAAAAGAAACCTGGCCCCTAAACACAGAGCTTCATGAGAACTGTACGGAGGAACGGAGTCCCTTAAAACCCTGTAAAATTCATGATAAAAGTTTGTTCATCAGTCTAGGCTGGGATCGCGAGAGAGAGAGATGGACGCTCACATCCACTCTAGAAGACCTAGATTTTGCTGATGACATCAGACTTCTATCTCACACACATAAAGATATCCAGGAAAAGACTTGCCACCTAACTAGTACAGCAAGATGGTTTAACTAGTACAGCAAGATAGTTTAACCAGTACAGCAAGATGGTTTAACTAGTACAGCCATATGGTTGGGTTGAAAATCATTCTGAATAAAACAGAAATAATGACTCTGAACATGTCCACCCCAGCACCAGTCAAACTAGAAGATATAAACTGTCCAAATACATCTGCATTCTAATATCTTGGAAGTGTTATCAGCCACAAATGAGGAGATGTATCTAACATTAAAATCAGACTGAGTAAGGCATTCATTCATGACCCTTCATGACCCTTCAGACGGTCTAAAAATCAGCCCAATACAGGATCAGTAACAAAATTAATGCCATAGATATGTACTCGTTTACTGTGGCTGATGGCTACGTCCTGTAAAGGATATGTCACGATTTTCATTTCTTGTGCTATCGAGTTTACTATACGGATAAGACTGCTAGAGAATGACATAGCGAAACACGTAATCACAAAGTACTGTAGTTTTACAAATTGCAAAAACAATGATAAAATACAGCAGAAACGTTTCTACCAACAAGGCCTTTATCAAGCAAACAAACAACAGGAGTAATGAATTTAAAAAACAACAAAAACTTATGGACGACTACATACAAATGTTTCTAATGAAAATTTGGGAATAAAAAAGAAAAAAGAAATAAATGTAACACAACAAAAACACACATAAAAACTAGAAATAGAAAAGAAGAGAAACAATAAAAATCAATTAAATATAAACTTGTTTACATGCAACATATGCACATATAGATTACAAGACATGGGAAGAGAAAGTGCTAAGAAGTACAGGAATGTAATACGTTGAACCCACGTGGTCGCAAGGTACCATACAACGAAATCAACCGATTCTCCAGAGCAAATCGACTGCGATCATCCGAGGAACATGATCGGATGGCTGTGCCATGGACATCGTGAGCTCCCAAATGGCCAGTATCATTGAAATGGGTGGCTACATGGGTCACAGAGCATTGGCATATGTCGCGCAAGTGTTGGGCGAATCGGTCACTAAGCCTTTGCCTGTCTCGCCGATATAAGCCTTGTTACACCACTTACAGATAATGGCATATATAAGATAACGGGACTCGCATGTGAAACCATCTTCAATAACAAAAGTGGCTAAAGGAAAAGTTACAGTACTCGTCTGTATCACATCAGCACACGTGTTGCAACGCCGACGGCCACACTGAACAGTGCCAAAATGACTCTGGATATTGAACTTAAGGCGACTGTGTTTCAACATATCCTTAAGACTTCTGTCGCGTCTGTAAGGCACCAAAGGATAGTTGGGAAAGACTGAACGGGTCTCAGGATCTGACTTAAGGATAGACAGATGACGGAATAAAACATTTTTCACCAGTATATTTCTGGAGAATGACATAACACGATATGTCTAAACTTTCCCCCTTCCATACAACTTGTCTGCGAAATATCTTTCGTGTATTCAAGACAAATAATATCTCTAACCAACAAACGGCTGGCACGGTGTCAACAAGAGAATATATATCATACAAAAGATAAGCTGGAGATAGAACGGATATGTGATACGCATGGAACTCTATAATGAAAACTGCACTGAGATGAACATCATAGGACAAATGAAAACATGGAAGCCCCAAAGCGACATAGAGGAGAATAGTAGAACATCAATTGAAAAAAATAAACCACAGCTGGAAGACAATACAGAGGGTGGCCAAGAATGGAGAGGATTGGTGTGCATTTGTTGCTGCTCTGAGCACCTAAATCAAAGAATAAGAGAGTCTTTCCGAACAGAGGAGTTTCAGGGCTTTGAATCCCACTCGCTGACCAGATTGAAAGAGATGGGTGTCAATATTGGTGCATCCCGAAAAGAACGACATACTAAATATGCAAAGAGATTGATTAATCAACATCGAACTGGCGTGTTGGGTCGCTGGACGCTGCTGGATTTGCTGAGGCGGAGATCGAGCACCTATGGACATGTCCGGAGTGCTATGATGATAGTCCTCATATAACTGATAACAGATAACTGATAAGAGAGTGAGATAGAGCGTTCGTCTATTGAATCTGACAACAGTTGGTAATGAGTTCAGTCCCATACTCGACGCTCCATATTTGAGGAAAGGAATTGGTCTTTCTTCCTCCTGCATACTGGGATGAACAACTACTTCTAGTATGAGGATGGAGGTTGAGGCCGTTACTGCTGCCCTCCATTGGATCTCTAGGACTTCATTTACTGGGGCCGTTGTTGTCTCTGACTCTCAGTCGATGCTTCACAAGATACAGAAGGGCAGGTTTCGGTATGAGTGGATGTCGTCTATAGAAGTTTCTCCTTCTTCTCCTTCTTCTTTGTGTTCGTTCTTTACGACCAATTTTAATCACTCTTTTGTGATATGTTTGATCTTTGCCATGAACGTGTATACGTTGCACATTGGTTTGGTAGGCCCCTAAATGCATAGACTTCTATACGTTTAGAACATGTGCATCCAATTTCAGCCAAACCTCCTTAGTCGCCTCTTATGACATGCGTGGCAGGTAACAGTGGTGTTATTCTTTACACCCCCCAATTTGTGCCCCGGTAACCACTCGGGCGTTATAGAAGTTTCTAACCTCCAGAGGCTTACGTGTGTATACTGTCCTGGACATGCGGAGGTTTGCGGTAATGAGAGAGCGGACAGGCTAGCATCCACAGCATTGATTATTGGGGAGTTGAAGATAGATAAGGGGGATATTCTTCGGTCTCTTCGCGACTGTCTGTTGGATGAGGACACTAAAATCGACGTTGAATCGATCAAGCGATTTAGGCAGTTTGTAGTTACCCGTTGTTCAAGTAGAACTGGATGCCTGAGAAGCAGAGTGAGAGGTGTTTAATCAGCGAGCCACGGGAACCATCAGTATGCATACTCTTCGATATCTGTTGGGAGACTGGTCCCTATGGGTCTGCCCGGAGTGCAATGACGTCAGTTTAGTAACCAATAACCAATAACCAATAACCAATAACTGGGATGGAAAACTGAAATGGCAGGCGCGTTATACCCTATGATTTGCAAAGGTTACGGAACATTTGTGTTATATTTAAAGTTCAGGCATTTAACGGACAATGAGTGATTTTAATACACCTGGGTTCCTCTATCTGGTTCGGTACCTCTCGCAGAAGTGAGACTACTGCGGAGAGTATTGCACAAAGCACGAACTCCGTAGCTCTGACAATAATCATAGGTATTTCCTGGAAAAAACAACTGAACGACACAATCTGGATTCGAACCAACTGCCATTACCACGTAATAAAGCCTAGAAGGTTCTGAAGCCGAAGGCCTAACCCTCCCGATCCAGAAGCACTTGAGCTGAAAGCTCTTCGGCCCGGTGCCTCTGACATCGTAACCCATCGGTTCGGTGCTACAAACACCATAAATCTGGGAAACCTGGGCTATTCTGCCAGCCCGGAATTGAACCCGCACTTACAGAGGGCTTGTCACCCGTAGTCCCACGCGCTACGAACACACTGGTCAGTCGGGCAAAGGGGTTTTAAAGCCGATGATTGACTTCATTGCACCGGTTTTACCCATATGGCTCGGTCCTCTCTGCAGAAATGACAAGTCATCTGCCAAGAGTATTGTACAAAGCACGAACTCTGTAGCTCCGACAACAACCATAAGGGTCTCTGAAAAAAATGCACTCGTAAACAGAACGTCGCGGTTCGGATTCGAGCCCACGTCTTTCGGAACGCAAGGCAGGGGCTTAATCACTTAGCCACGCCCGCGTGCCCAGCGTGTTCGTAGCGCGTTGGACTGTGGGTGACTAGCCCTCTGTGTGTACGGGTTCAATTCCGTGGGCAGGCAGAAAAGCCACAGATTCCCCAGATTCACGGTGTTCGTGGCACCGAACCGAAGGGTTACGATGTCCATGGCACCGAGCCGAAGAGCTGAAAGCCCAAGTGCTTCTGGATCGGAAAAAAAAAAAATCAAAATCACTTAGCCACAAAGACCCTGTAATTCTTAGGCTTAATTACATCAGCACTTAAACCCATCCTCCCATTTTAGATCGTACTCTTCTGAATGACAAAAATCAATCGTTTCTCATTCTTAGATCGATATATTTTATATTTTGTATTCGAATACATCAGGCAAACATGAAAGACATTAGTATCCGGATCGGTCACATTGTGATTGATGTATCGCTAACTGAACCATATTTATGACTTAATGTCTGAAGTTTGAATTGATCTCCTCCTCCCCCATTCTCCCTCCCTTTATCTTAAGTAGTTATATATTTTCATCAAGCTGTTGCAGTTATTTTTTTTTTCCGATCCAGAAACATTTGAGCTTTCAGCTCTTCGGCTCGAGGCCATGGACATCGTAACCCTTCGGTTCGGTGCCACAAACACCGTGAATCTGGCAACCTGTGGCTTTTCTGTCAGCCAGTGGAGTTGAGCCCGCACACACAGAGGGCTAGTCACCCGCAGTCCAACGCGCTACCAACACGCTGGGCAGGAGGGTTGTGCTTATAGATAACATTGACTACCACAGTGGTTAGGGCATAAATTAGAATGCTGATCTCGGTTCGAATCCCACACTGAAGGTGGATTTTAACACTGAAATGTAAACCGCTGAAGCAAATCTTAGACCGTTTATTGATGAAATCCAGGGGCGGCTCGTCATTAAGGGCCAGTGGGTTCCGGCCCCACCAATAATTGAAAGGGGGAATAATTATTCCGAATAGACAAAAAATAGTAAATACCTCAAAACCCATGATTTTTCCGAAAATGTGTGTCTGGTCCCACCAATAAAAATGACCACTAGCCGCCACTGATGAAATCTGTTCTATTAACAACCCTTCAGCTGCTAAGGACGTATATATATGTTTTTCCCATTCACTTCTAAAGACGCATTAACACGTCTGTTATTATCTCTCATCTGTGGGCTAAAGACGTGTTAACACGTTATACATTTCTACTTCACTGCTATGGGCGTACATTCACGTTTGTGACCTAGAAACAAAGAGTAGCTATTTTTAGCTCAACCTTCAGAAAGTATGTATCAGCGAGAGGGTTAACCTATTCCATACCCTTAACCACTATAGCGGATTACAAAGGTGAGCTACTCCCGCCACTAACCTATATAGTGACATTTCACATAGAGCATTTTTTTCGATTGATTAATATGACCATCATTCTAGCCACTTTGGTAAGTAGCCATGTGGGCTTAGACCTATTTTTACACATGAAAATCTCAGCGGCAGAGCACGAACTCCGTAGCACCGGGATCGTCCCGATGTAATTTAGAAGATATTGAAAATATTTGCAGGAATTGAATTTGTTTGCTTTTAAATGAATTTAATACAGGCAGCTGTTTTCCAGCTTGATTTTCTCGATTTTGTACTGGCATGAGTTCTTTTATGTGCTAGACTTTAACATTGGACTCCCCGCCCGTCTGCCCAGCGTGTTCGTATCGCGTTGGACTACGTGTGACTATCACTCTGTGTGTGCGGGTTCAATTCAGCGGGATGGCAGAAAAAACCACAGATGCCCCAGATTTACTGTGTTCGTGGCACCGAACCGAAGGGTTACGATGTCCATGGCACCGAGCGAAGAGCTGAAAGCTCAAGTGCTTCTGGATCGGAAAAACAAAAACAAACATTGGACCTTTGTCTTTTGTCCGTTTCAGATAGGATCAGGAACACGATTTCACCTACACTAAGATCAATAACCTGGTGACTCCATGATGGAGCGAACCAAGTAACTTATGAACGAAAGGCGAGCACTTAACTTTGAACTAAACCTTACAATTAGTTGTCGTTGCTACAAATGTTTTAAAACAAAATACTCGTATATATATATGTATATAATTAAATGTTCAATTAATATCTCTCCTTCATCTTCCAACGCGTCATATCGACCACTTGTTAACCACTCTTTGTGATTTGTATAGAACCTGAGCCTAAGAGCGATTGTACGTTGTGCTACTTATGCACCTACAAATAGGCCAGCACATCCGATTTAGGCGATGCCTTTTTATCTACTAGGGTAGCTTCCCTAGGTCCTACATCAGCCGTCTCTTACGACATTTCGTGTAGGTCGCAGTGGTACTATTCTTTGCTTCCCGTGCAAGCCCCGGGCCACACGAAAGTTTACGTCATTCAACAACTTCACATTCGTCATTATAGCATTACATGGGATTCTCATAGTTCTTCTGTAAACTCACATCTCTGGGGCTCTCTGTATAACATACAATAAAACAACATATATATATTTAGTTAAATGATATATTGTTTATGCCTGCGTTTCCCAAAGTGAGCAGTCCGCCCCCAGTGGGCACTGAAGCAGTCTAAGATATGGGGAAGGGAGAGAAATAGTGGGTTCAGAAGAAATGGGGACGGGGAGGAGGTTGTTTATGTGATTAGGTCGTGCCTCCTTAAAGAAGAAATTAATAATAAATATTTAAAAATAAATTATCTTTGGAATAATCAATTAAAATTTGAATTCTGCATTTTAATTCATCTTATGCCCGTCTTACACGATCCATTTTTTCAGCAATTTTCTATTTCATGCATATAATCATTTGAAAATATATATCAATTTTCTATGTCAAAGTGAAAATAGAGCATGTATATATGTGAGGGGCGTTGGCAAACTGTTATAACGTGGAGGGGCGTTACAAAGTTTATGTCTGCAAAGTGGGCAGTGGGTCGAACAATTTTGGAAATATATTGTTTATGCGATACTGACTGCAAACACAATAAACACAACATCTTTCTGTGATAAGAATGATGATATCATACAACAAATGTTATCAGAACTCAATAAATTTCATGTTATCTTTCTCCTTTTCTCTAATCTTATTTTGCCTCACATCGTCAGGATAGTTATTGGTTACTAAACTGATGTCATTGCACTCCGGGCAGATCCTTTGCTGCTCAGTCTCCCCCAACAGATATCCAAGAGTATGCATACTGATGGTTCCCGTGGGTTTTTTTTTTTTTTCCGATCAGAAGCACTTGAGCTTTCAGCTCTTCGGCTCGGTGCCATGGACATCGTAACCTTCTGTTCGGTGCCACGAACACCGTAAATCTGGAGAATTTGTGGCTTTTTCTGCCATCCCGCGGAATTGAATCCGCACACACAGAGGGATAGTCACTATAAAAAAGTCCGTTCAACTTGTCATGCCCACAGATAAAAATTTGTATCTTTGTAACCATTTGATGAAATAACTGAAACTTGCATTGAACTACACATGTTCCCGACGCTACAAAATATTTTTGCCATTCAAACAATCATACCATCTAGAAGTTTCTTCTTTGTGCTATATATTTAACGCCTTTGTTGGCATGGTTGAAGAAAACTCATGTTTACAGCAATTTAATACATTTATGACAAAAATAGCAACATTCAGGGCGAAATTCACGGTTTTGGAAAAGTTCTTGCATTTTCGCCACCATAACGACTCGGGCTTGAACTTGGCAAAGAATTGACGTCATTAGTGCGAGACGGACATTTAGTTAAAGGCGTATATCGAAATTAGTGTGAAGTTATTTTGTAACATTGTTGACTTCTATATTGTTGACAGTCATTGATTTAACATAGATAATGAGTTTGAAGTGAAAATTTATTACAATGCAAAAAGTGTCATTAATGTTATAGCGCATTTGACACTATTTAAAAAACCAATAATACAACTATGTCTACATTTCTTGTTTATTTCATGATACCATTGAAGTATCAACATTGGCCCCCATGTATGAGCTGGGATAATACGCCTTTGAATGAGACTTGACATCAAATGTCATATGTCTGCGTTTACTGTAAAAACTAAAATGCTGTATCAGACTTGCCAAATATGCGCAACATCAAAGAAACCGTTATATTACAAAATCCAGGTTTCCTATAGCAATTTCTTCCATCAGAAATTTGCGTCGGTATAATTCTAAGATTGTGTGCAAAGTTTCGCTGCTGTGGAATAGATGGTTTTGCTACAATTCGCTTTGGACTGTGGGCATGAGTTGTTGAACGGACTATAGTAGTCCAACGCGCTACGAACACGCTGGGCAGACGAGCAGGCTCGCTGATTAAACATACTCTCACTCTGCCTATCAGGCATCCAGTTCGACTTGTACAGCGGGTAACTCCAAACTGCCTAAATCGCTTAATCGATTCAACGTCGATTTTAGTGTCCTCATCCAACAGACAGTCGCGAAGAGACCGAAGAATATCCCCTTATCTATCTTCAACTCCCCAATAATCGATGCTGTTGATGCTAGCCTGTCCGCTATCTCATTACCGCAAACCTCAGCATGCCCAGGACAGTATACCCACGTAAGCCTCTGGAGTTTAGAAACTTCTATAGACGACATTAACTCATACCGAAACCTGCCCTTCTGTATCTTGTGAAGCATCGATTGAGAGTCAGAGACAACAACGGCCCCAGTAAATGAAGTCCCAGAAATCAAATGGAGGGCAGCAGTAGCGGCCTCAACCTCCATCCTCATACTAGAAGTAGTTGTCCTGTATGCCCCACTTCGCTCTGCAACAACCCTACCATGGCATTAGCCAAGAAACCCAGCTAGACTTCTCACTACGTTGTACCGACCCATCAGTATATACAACAACATCATCAGGATAAGAAGAGTCTTCTAGAACTGACTTCTGTGTGCGCTTTACAAACTTTATTTACATTTTTTTTTACTTTTCCGATCCATCAGTCTACTTGAGATCTGAGCATTTGCCTTCGACTTGTGGCCATGGCAGTGAATTTACAGGTCTGTCTGAGCTGTAGTGTGTCCAACAGTCATCTGAGCATTTGCCCTTCGACTTGAGGCCTTGGCAGTGAAGTTACAGGTCTGTTGAGCTTGTGTGTCCAGCAGTCATCTGAGCATTTGCCCTTCGACTTGAGGCTATGGCAGTGAAGTTACAGGTCTGTCTGAGCTGTGGTGGCAGCATAAGAGTGTTCTCAACATCTTGGTATGGGTAGTACTTGTGGCATATGTCACTAATGCAGGGCAGTGGAAGGATGATATACATGTTTCTTCTAAATAATCACACAGTTGGCATTGTCGGGAATCTTGCACTCCACAAACTGTATCCTTCGTCGTCTCTGTCTCGAGTCTAGTCCTGCGAGGCTGGCCTTTCGCCCTACATCCACTGCATCGGAGCAACATTGCTCTCGCGAGTCGTTTGAATCGCAATGATCATGTTTGAGAGATCTGATGGTACCATTTCCTGATGTCTTCATCCAATTTATTGATTCATGAATGAAGTTAAGAGCCTGATGTCTAAAGTACAACTCCATCCTTGTTCCTGATGTCTTCAGAACCAACGTAATATCACTACGGATAGACCCATATGCGCTTAGTCTCCTCCAACAGGTATCAAAGGGTATGCATGCTGATGGTTTCTGTGACTCGTTAGTGAAACACACTCTCTCTCTCTTCCCTCCAGACATCGAGCCACTTCGCAATTCCAATAGCTAATGTGTAGATGCTTAAGGGCAAGTCAATCTGTCTTTCTTTCAAACCGTCTCTGTCCAGTCTGTCTATTCCGTCCACTTCTATTCTCTCTTGTATCTCTTCTTTTGACGTAGTCAACTGCTTACATCACTGCCGTAGTCAGCTGGATACGTGTATGCAGTAATCAACTGGTTACACGACTGCCGTAGTCAACTGGTTACATCCCTGCCGTAGTCAACTGGTTAAATCACCGTCCTAGCCAAATGGTTACATCACTACCGTAGTAAGCTGTTTATATTATTGTCGTAGTCAGCTTTTAATATCACTGCCGTAGTCAGCTGTTTACATCACTACCGTAGTCAACTTGTTACATCACTACCGTAGTCAACTGGTTACATCACTACCGTAGTCAACTGGTTACATTGCTGTCGTAGTCAACTTGTTACATCACTACCGTAGTCAACCGTTTACATCACTGCCGTAATCAACTTGTTACATCACTGCCGTAATCAACTTGTTACATCACTGCCGTAATCAACTTGTTACATCACTGCCGTAATCAACTTGTTACATCACTGCCGTAATCAACTTGTTACATCACTGCCGTAATCAACTTGTTACATCACTGCCGAAATCAACTTGTTACATGACTGCTGTAGTCTATCACAAGTATTATATGGTCAATTCTATCACAAATGTATCTGTTTCTGATATCTTCGTCTCGTCTCCATCATTATCTACTCAAGCATCTTACAGTTTTATCTTTTGATTGATTGATTGATAGGACCATCATCATTGCACTTCGGTGAGTAACCATGTGTGCTCAGATCTCTTTCTTACACAGGAAGATCTCAGCTGCAGTTCACGAACTCCGTAGCACCGGTGAGGGTCCCCGATGTAATTTGAAAATGGTGACGATATTATTGTAGAAATTTTTATTTTTAATCTTTTCTAGTGAATTTTGCCAGGCAGCGGCTTTCCAGCCTGCTCCTATCGATTTTGGACTGGTTCTTTTACGTGCTCAAATTGAACACGTGACCTACGTTTTATCGTCCGTTTCCGATAGGACTAGGAAATTCATCTCACCTTCACTGAGATCAGGGATCTCTGGACAATAATTCAAATGGCTCCACGAGGGAACGAACATGGTATCTTTGACACGAGAAACGATCACTTAATCTTCACGCCACAGATTCCTTACTCTTACCCTACACCTTGTAGATCGATAGCTACAACGTGGATTAATCGATATGTTTAACAAGAACGACAACTTCTACTCCAGACATGATTTACTCGACTTGGACGATGTTCAAATCGGAAACGTTACACACAAGGGGATGGGTTGATCTGGACGTGTGTAGCATAAGTCAGTAGTTTTCAAAATTGTGGGTGCATGACACCGTTGATCTCAAAATAAAATATCGTGGTTTCATGTACCAAATATGAGGTTGAGCAGTGGCGGCTCGTGATTGTTTTTGTTGGTGGGGCGAGACACACATTTTCGGGAAAATCATGGTTTTGGGATAGTTTATATTTTAGTCCATTACATAATAAATACACGTTACACATATTTTTGGTGGGGCCCAGCCCTACTGGCCCTTAATGACGAGCCGCCACTGAGGTTGAGTATTCGCTATGGTGACCAGAAAACTGACTACAAATAAGAATGAAAACATTGAAGTAGTTTGGGCATACCGTTCTTATGTTGCCGGGGCTTGCAAGGGGAGCAAAGAATAATAAAACTTTGACCTACAAGCCATGACGTAAGAGCAAACTGAGGTAGGGGCATAGGTAAAATACCCTAGTAAATAAAAAAAAGCTTCGCAGAAGTCGGCTGGCCTACTTTAGGTGGCATATTTGGGACAACGTACCACCGCTCTTGAGAGCCGTGGTAGCGTATTTGTTAGTGAACTCGGTTCTCAAAGCTGGTGGTCTGAGTTCAACTCCTGCAGTGCACGTGGAATTTTTCCCGCCCGCGACGGCTCAGGTCGACCCAGCCTCAACTGGGTACCAGACATGCTTTGGGAAAGTAAAGTCGGCCGGCGTGATGCTGACCACATCACCCATCGTGTGCCGACGGTCAATGAAAATACAGGCCTAACACTGTATTGTCCTATATACCACGAGGTATGTAAGGGTTCCTTTACTCTTTTACTTTTTTTACCACCGCTCTTAGGCTCAGATTATATAACACCATAAAGAGTGGTTTGTAAGTGATCGTTATGTAGCGTTGAAAGTGGGAGAAGTTTGGACATATAAAAAGACACAACGGGTTGGAGATGACCATTATGGAAGGAGGTATCCCGACGAAGAATAGAAGAGGAAAACAACGGAGAAGATGGAGATGGGACTAATGATTTGAACGAAGACGTGAAGAGCAACTAAGGTACACCAAAACGTTGCAGACATTCATCAATAGATGTCTGCGCAGGATACTCCATCCTTGGAAGCTTGGAAGGCATTGATTGCGGACTTATGCTTCCTAAGGGCGAAGGTGAAGAAGATGAAGAAGAATGGTGTGAGCATGCCGTCAGCAGAGGCAGGACATCTGGTCTATGCGAGAAGGAAATTCCGAAGGACTATAAGGGTGGCACTGATTGAAAAATGTCACCTAACTTCTTCTTCTTCTAACGCTCCCTATCGACCACCTGTTAGCCACTCTGTGTGATTTGTATGTGATCTGAGCCTAAGAGCAATTGTACGTTGCACCTGTTATACGCCTACAAGTAGGCCAGCACATCCAATTTCTGCGACGCTTTTTATTTACTAGGAAGCTTTCCTACCTAAGTCTCCTCTTACGACATGCCTTGTAGATTGCAGTGGTACTATTCTTTGCTTCGATGCGGGCCCTGCCCACACAGACTGTCACCTAAACAAAAACATATTGATTAGCAACAAAGAAATATGACGATAAACAACAGAAGAAATATATTAAGTGTATATAATTTATTTCTGCCAATCTGACAGATTTAGATCTAGCAACAATACATAATCGATATTTTCCTCTTACACAAAAATCAATGAGAAATGTCTTCTTGTTGTATGCAGTGGGTCTCAAACTTAGAGGGACTGAGGTGGTATGATAGGATCACACGCCCGAGTGGTTACCGGGGCCCAAATTTGGGGTCAAAATTTGTGTAAAGAATAGAACCACTGTTACCTGCCACTCGTAAGAGGCGTCTAAGGAGGTTTGGATGAAATCGGATGCACATGTCCTAAACATGTAGAAGTCTATGTGTTTAGGGCCTACCAAACCAATGTGCAATGTGTACACGTTCTTGGCAAATATCAAACATATCACAAAAAGTGATTAAAATTGATTGTAAAGAACGAACGCAAAGAAGAAGAAGGTAATTTAAAAGAAACAACATTTAAGGGGCGACATTTCGAAGACTTGCATCATACTGAGAAAATATACCTCATGGTCCTGGTCTACTCACTCCACTTTGAGAATCATTGAATTATTTTTCTATCGACAACAACATTCTTGCACGACAAGGAACACAAGAAAGAAAGATTCAAACGCCGATTTCCTCTTACAATGAAAGGTGTTCACCTTGTACAATTTGAGAAATGCTGTATATAATGTTAAGGACCCGTTATACCTGCCTGCAGCTGAGATCGAAATATGTAACAGCCGTTACGTGCTGTAACCATTAGCCTGTCACACCTGATACAGTTTCAAGATTATTTTCAACAGAAGAACGTTTTGGTAAGTTAAAGCATCATCTGTTAGAAAAATGGGTTTCACGTTGGTTCTCACAGTTAGACTAGACTGGAACAGACCGAATAACGATAATTAGACCACCACTCATCATCACCATCAGGTGCCGTGCCGGCTGGCGTAGGCGATCGTTAGGCAAGTTAGTTAGTGAGAAGTCTGGGGATAAAGTTATTTCATCAAGTTCTTCATCGCCTTCTCTTATCTCCACATGAAGCATAAGGCATCAATAAATTTCCTCCAGCCAAATCTGTCTTGAGAAAGTCAGCTTAGTTCTTTCACTTCAGGTCTTTCCCGCCTATTCTCTTTCTCTGTCTACAGTTCGTCTCCATGTCTCTCTAGGTCGTCCCCTACCTCTCTCGCATCCCTAACTCCATTTCAAAACCACATTTTAATTCATACCTTTCTTGTGTTACTTGTATACCAAACATAGACAATGAGCAAAGCGCAGTCACAAAAAATCATTACTTGTGAAATGCAGTCTGCGAAAAGTTACCAACAACACCAGTAAAGACAGTCACCAACATCAGCATAAGAAAGAAAGTTGGGACGAAACCTTGCTTGAATTACATTGAGAAACAAAGAATGAAGTGGTTTGGCCACTTAATAAGAATGCATACAAGCTCCACTGTATACAGTCTTCTACAACAGAACATCAGGAAAGAAGGCAAGAGGAAGACAACGAAAAAGATGGTTAGATGGCGTAGCAGAATCCTGTCAAAAAGCAAAAATAACAATCACCATAGTCACAAAAACAGCGCAAGATAAAAATAGAAAACTGCGAAACAGGGTAACAACTCGGTAGAAGTGTGACAACAAAAGAAGAAGAAGAAGAACCTCTCATGAATTAATAATTTCATGGAAATCAAAGGGTACATGATCCCATTTTTAGAACCGCTGATATATTAAATATTCTCAATACATGATATTTATGTGCACTTCTATAAAGAAATAAATGATGGACGAGAAGAAGATGAAGAGTGTGCGGTGGATCAATGTCACAACATCTGTCACGTCTCTTGATTGATTGATTGATTGATTGATTTGTTGTCATCTAGATATCCATGTTGTGTTGTAATGAAACTCCACGTCCTGGCCCTCCACAAGGTAGATGATCCGGGGCTCGAAAGGGAAACAAGAATAGTAAAACTGAGACTGACAAGGCATGTCGTAAGAGGCGACTAAGTTATGGGCCTAGAGAAGCCAACCTGGTAAATAAAAAGGCTCAGATCACGAAGAGTGGTTGTTAAACTGGTCGATAGCCCGCTTGCCCAGCGTGTTCGTAGCGCGTTGGACTACGGGTGACTAGTCCTCTGTAAGTACGGGTTCAACTCCGCGGACTGGCAGAAAAGCTACAGGTTCCCCAGATTTACGGTGTTCGTGGCACCGAGTCGAAGGTTTACGATGTCCATGACACCGAGCCGAAGAGCTTTCAGCTCAAGTGCTTCTGGATCGGAAAAAAACACACAAAAACTGGTCGATATGAGGCGTTTGAAGAAGAATTGATATCTTATCTATCTAGTTTAATTTGTTTTAAACTGCTGTATTTATAATTGCTTTCGTTCTTTCTGCACTTTAAACATATGATGAACAACACACTTGTTCATGTTTCGATATCATTTCATTGATCTTCTTTATTTATATATTTTATGTACCACACATTAGACGACACGGACTGATATACGCTATTTATGTTTGTTCACTAATAAGACATGTATTTCTTCTTCTTCTTCTTTTGTCGTCACACTGCTACCGGGTTGTTGCCCAGTGTCGTGGTTTTCTGTTTTTGTCTTGTGCTGTTCTGGTGGCTTGTGTGATTGTTATCTTTGCTCTTTCACAGGATTCTGCTACGCCATCTAACCATCTTTTCCGTGGTCTTCCTCTTGCCTTCTTTCCCGATGTTCTGTTGTAGAAGACTCTGTATACTGTGTAGTTTGGATGCATTCTTATTAAGTGGCCAAACCACTTCATTCTTTGTTTATCTATGTAATTCAAGCACGGTTTTGTGCCACCTTTCTTTCTTATGCTGGTGATTCTGTCTTTTCTTGTGTTGTTGGTAACTTTTCGCAGGCAACGCATTTCACATGTAGTTATTTTTGTGACTGCGCTTTGCTCAATGTCCATGTTTGGCTCTGGTAACACAAAGTAGGTATAAAATGCTGTTTATCTGTACGACCGGACAAATCAGCTACTTATGCTTTTTCGTTCAATGCACTCTAGACTTTTGTATTCATGGACATTTTATTGTGATTACTTCGACTTTTGAACGACGGACTCGAACTATTTACCACAACAATTCAACGCTTGCCGTTGGTATACACTTCACAGATATATATTTATATTTATAAATAACGATATATTTAGCTTATATAACGCACTAATCTTGACGTTTCATGTTGTGCTCCGTCAGATATGAATGTAACTTGCAGAAAAATAACAAAAATAATCGAAACACACAAACACTCCAAAGTGCACACACAAAACAACGTGAGAAAAGTGCAATAACATAAAATAAAACCACCTATATAGATTGTGGAATTGGTTTTCATTCAATTTTAGTGTTATAATAAATATAATGATAGCCAGTCTTGTTATCTACCTTAGATGATGAAAGGAAACAGAATTTACTTCCCTTCTTATGAACGGTAATACTTTAAGTTTGAAAATTAAACTTTATAAAATATTTTGTCTAGTCTAAGTAACTACACAATAACACAAGACATGGCCTTACATAAATATGCACATTTATAGTCATAAACAGAACCTTATTATACATTTAAATACGAGCTTCGACAGAAGCTATGCAGCAGGACAGAGTCCCTAAAAACAACAGTAAAATTCATTATAAAATTTGGTTCATCAGTCTAGGCGGGATCATGAGAGATATATATTTATGTACACATTACTGGTATGTACAATTTCTTGTTATTGATAATTTAAAACAGGTGATGTATTTATGCTGATGTCAGATGGTGATATATTTAAGATGGTGATGGATTTCCTGTGATGTTAACCAGACGAGTCACGTGAAGCCGTGGGAGCATGTAGTGAATGAGTACGGGAGAAACCGACATAGTGTCATTGGATATAGTATCAAAACTCACGACGACAGGCAGAGGATCTCTGTAATAGAGACAACGGCTACAGTCATGGACCAGTACGGTCACTTACAAGAAGGAAGGCTATGGTAGACTACCTTCCAAGAAGATGCATAGATAAACCTAACAGTAATATGGAATACAGAAATTCTTAAGGACTGTTAGAGTGGAAACATTACGTTCAGATCAAGCTATTTTATGATTATGTAGTTAAAAATAGTTTATGTTTTCAAATGTTATTTCACACTGACCACATCAAGTAATCTTCACACTGACCACATACACCAATCTTCACACTGACGATATAAAGCAATCTTCACACTGACCACATCAAGTAATCTTCACACTGACCACATAAAGTAATCTTCACACTGACCACATACACCAATCTTCACACTGACGATATAAAGCAATCTTCACACTGACCACATACACCAATCTTCACACTGACGATATAAAGCAATCTTCACACTGACCACATACACCAATCTTCACACTGACGATATAAAGCAATCTTCACACTGACCACATACACCAATCTTCACACTGACGATATAAAGCAATCTTCACACTGACCACATCAAGTAATCTTCACACTGACCACATACACCAATCTTCACACTGACCACATACACTAATCTTCACACTGACCACATACACCAATCTTCACACTGACCACATACACCAATCTTCACACTGACCACATACACAAATCTTCACACTGACGATATAAAGCAATCTTCACACTGACACATACACCAATCTTCACACTGACGATATAAAGCAATCTTCACACTGACACATACACAATCTTCACACTGACGATATAAAGCAATCTTCCACTGACCACATACACTAATCTTCACATGACGATATAAAGCAATCTTCACACTGACCACATCAAGTAATCTTCACACTGACCACATACACCAATCTTCACACTGACCACATACACTAATCTTCACACTGACGATATAAAGCAATCTTCACACTGACCACATACACTAATCTTCACACTGACGATATAAAGCAATCTTCACACTGACCACATCAAGTAATCTTCACACTGACCACATACACAAATCTTCACACTGACCAAATACACCAATCTTCACACTGACGATATAAAGCAATCTTCACACTGACCACATATACCAATCTTCACACTGACGATATAAAGCAATCTTCACACTGACCACATATACCAATCTTCACACTGACGATATAAAGCAATCTTCACACTGACCACATACACCAATCTTCACACTGACGATATAAAGCAATCTTCACACTGACCACATCAAGTAATCTTCACACTGACCACATACACCAATCTTCACACTGACGATATAAAGCAATCTTCACACTGACCACATATACCAATCTTCACACTGACGATATAAAGCAATCTTCACACTGACCACATATACCAATCTTCACACTGACGATATAAAGCAATCTTCACACTGACCACATACACCAATCTTCACACTGACCACATACACGAATCTTCACACTGACGATATAAAGCAATCTTCACACTGACCACATACACCAATCTTCACACTGACGATATAAAGCAATCTTCACACTGACCACATCAAGTAATCTTCACACTGACCACATACACCAATCTTCACACTGACGATATAAAGCAATCTTCACACTGACCACATACACCAATCTTCACACTGACGATATAAAGCAATCTTCACACTGACCACATACACCAATCTTCACACTGACGATATAAAGCAATCTTCACACTGACCACATCAAGTAATCTTCACACTGACCACATACACCAATCTTCACACTGACGATATAAAGCAATCTTCACACTGACCACATATACCAATCTTCACACTGACGATATAAAGCAATCTTCACACTGACCACATATACCAATCTTCACACTGACGATATAAAGCAATCTTCACACTGACCACATACACCAATCTTCACACTGACGATATAAAGCAATCTTCACACTGACCACATATACCAATCTTCACACTGACGATATAAAGCAATCTTCACACTGACCACATACACCAATCTTCACACTGACGATATAAAGCAATCTTCACACTGACCACATACACCAATCTTCACACTGACGATATAAAGCAATCTTCACACTGACCACATCAAGTAATCTTCACACTGACCACATACACCAATCTTCACACTGACGATATAAAGCAATCTTCACACTGACCACATACACCAATCTTCACACTGACGATATAAAGCAATCTTCACACTGACCACATACACCAATCTTCACACTGACGATATAAAGCAATCTTCACACTGACCACATACACCAATCTTCACACTGACGATATAAAGCAATCTTCACACTGACCACATACACCAATCTTCACACTGACGATATAAAGCAATCTTCACACTGACCACATACACCAATCTTCACACTGACGATATAAAGCAATCTTCACACTGACCACATACACCAATCTTCACACTGACGATATAAAGCAATCTTCACACTGACCACATACACCAATCTTCACACTGACGATATAAAGCAATCTTCACACTGACCACATCAAGTAATCTTCACACTGACCACATACACCAATCTTCACACTGACCACATACAGTAATCTTCACACTGACCACATAAAGTAATCTTCACACTGACCACATAAAGTAATCTTCACACTGACCACATAAAGTAATCTTCACACTGACCACATAAAGTAATCTTCACACTGACCACATAAAGTAATCTTCACACTGACCACATAAAGTAATCTTCACACTGACCCCATAAAGTGATCTTCACACTGACCCCATAAAGTGATCTTCACACTGACCACATACACCAATCTTCACACTGCATGTTTACAACAAATTAAACAACTAAAAACAGTATGAAATGGGACTGATAAAAAAACAAAGATCAGAATACTAAGAGTATGCATATTCTCAGTGGCAACGTATGGGTGTGAAGAATGGACATTTAATAAAGCAGTGGAAAACATATATGGGCTTTTGAATATGTGTTACAGAAGAGTCCTTCGTATATCTTGGACAGAGAAGAAAATAAATAGATTTATCCAGAAAGAACTCAAAATAAAAGAAAACTGGCTAATGCTACAAATACGAAATATAAAATTGAGATATTTTGGACATATAAAAATACACTAAGGGATGAGAAGATCATCATAGAAGGAGTCATACCAGCAAAGAGGAGAAGAGGAATACCACGGAGAAAATGGATTCAGGATGTAACTGATGGTTTGAACATGACGGCTGCAGAGATGGGACATCTGGCCTACTAGATAGAGATAAATTCCGAAGGACTCTTGTTGTGACAAAGTTCTGCTCAGGAAAAGCTATTTAATGATAGGGTACATGATTCTATTTTGAGACCCACTGATATATTTAATTTGCTCTATATAACGGACAAGTTGTCAACGGTAATAATTTTCGGAAAATATTAACTTGAAGTTGACATTCTGTGTGCAAGAATCGATACCTAGTAATAGTACTCGAGGTTTGATATCCACTTTATCTCACACAAGTATCATGCCACTATGATCTACATCTATCGATTAGTTTTATTTCCTGCCACGAGATCAAATATTTGTACAATTTTCCTGATTGATTTCACCAGTTCTGTGTTGGCGGTTTCCCCTATTTATTTATATTTTCTCAGCTTAATTATTTCGATAGTTTTATGTTTGTTGCGAGCGCAGCGTGGTTTTGTGTGTTTGTTTTGTGTGTATGTGCTTTTGTATTGTGTGTAGGTGTGTGTTGGTTTTGTGTGTGTAATGTACTTGTAGAACGGATTAGCATAATGAGTAAGCGTTCGACTATCGACTCGGAAACAAGAGGGTTGGGGTTTCAATCCTACACTCGACGATCCACACGTGAGGAAATGTATTGCTCCTCCTAACTCCTGCATACTAGTGTCAAGAAGTGTGAAGTGACTTCATATACCGTTTAGTCTGAAAAGACTCTGAGAAACGTTATTCTATTAGTGTATTTCGGTGTTGATTGTGATTTGGTTATGTCGACAATCTGTGTATGTATGTGGGTGTTTTATGTTTATGTATGTATTTGTGTGTGAGTTTGTTGTTTCTTCTTCTGCGTTCGCCCGCAATGAATTCAGGCGTATTCAACGTGTCTATTATGGCGTTTCTGACTGAACTTTGCGTTAACCCTTTAGCTGCTAAGGACGTATATATACGTTTTCCCATTCACTTCTAAAGACGCATTAACACGTCTGTTATTATTTCTCCTCTGTGGCCTAAAGACGTGTTAACACGTTCTACATTGCTACTGTCACTGCTATAGGCGTACATTCACGTTTGTGACCTAGAAACAAAGAGTAGCTATTTTTAGCTCAGCCTTCGAAAAGTATGTAGCAGCAAAGTTAAGACCTTCTTTATTTATTAACAGTGTCCCTACCATACAAGCACGCCTTATCCTATCAGAGATAAGTGTATTGTATCTGTAGTGTGCTAGTTTTGTGTGTGATTGCTGCATTTCTTTGCATGTTATACAGGGTCTTCAACTTAAAAACAGCCCGTGAATGGAGCTAATCTGACATATATGTATGGAAATGAGAAGGTTCAGTTATGACGTAGTATAGGTCAAGGTTGTGTGATGGTGTGTAATTGTAGTGCGGGAAGGGCGATGAACAAATGTGACGTACGACAAGCTAGTCATAACCGGTTTAAATAATAAATAGACGAGATGCAATGAGTACCTGGCAAATTTCTATTTATCACTGGGGCTGCTTTTAAGTTGAACACCCTGTATATACATGTGTGTTGTCTGTGTGTATACTTGTGTGTGCTGTCTATGTTGTATCTACGTGTTGTGCTTTTGAGTGTGGGATATGTATATGTTGTATGTGTGCAATTTTCATTCTAGCTTCTAGTCGGAGACGGACGATCAAACCTAGGCCCGTGTTTAAGGGAAGCAGGTAAAAGAACCCTTGGGAGTTGAAAATCTTTAAGACAAGACAACAAATCCACTGTCCATACAAAATTAATTTAAAACGTTAAGATAAAACTCCTACAGAAATTGTCACCATCATCAAAATAATATGAGAGCGTTGCTGGTGTTACGGAGTACGTGCTCTGTAACTGAGATCTTTCTGTGTTAAAAAAGAGATCGGTGCACACTTTGTTATTCAACGAAGGGCAATGATGATGTTTCTGTCAATGAATCAATCGATCATTGTTAAATCAGATAAAAGATCATTAGTTCAGACTTCTTTGTTCCGGGGCACATGGGTGTCGTTGGCAATGAGAGAGCAGACAGACTGGCTGGCTCTGCCGCTATATCAGAGGGCCAGCCAATGGACAGAGCTGACATCGTGAACGCCCTCATAGAGCGTGGCCGCAGAAGACCTTCATCTAAACCAATCCACGTCAACTACTAGATTGCGAGAACTGGGTTTGAAGATTGGTGTGGCAAGAAAAGAATGGTACAACAGGTATACGAGTCGGCTCATCAATCAAAATAGAACTGGTACGGCCAGTCGCTGGACACTGTTGGAGATATTGCTAAGGAGATCGGAGCACCTATGGACATGTCCGGAGTGCAATGAAGATATTCCAAACTGAAACTAGTTCAGACTTCATAATCATGTATTTATGAAGTCAACAAACCCAAACTCATGAATCAAAGTTCAGCTTATTCTTTAAATAAAATGTTCACCGTAGTTCCACCAAAAAAATTAAAAAATAGAGTTCCATTGTTTTGTCAAGAGCCGTAAAATTACCCATGAAATGAGGACTCAAGGCAAGTGTTTCGTGAACAACAGGTTTCCTGTAACGATCTCACTTGAAGAATCTAAACTTCAAGTACCCCTGAAGACGGCAAGGCAGACTGCATCGTGGGGACAATGGTAAAACAGTAAGTAGGTCTCACGCAAAATTCAGTCAGTAGAGCAATACCAGACGTCATGACTATCGGCTGAATTGAAAGCGGGCGTTCGCAGAAGAAAAAGAAATTGTCAAGAACAGTATGAAAAAAAATAAATAAATAAAGAACGGTCTGAACAACAGCAAAAAAAACGAAAACTCGAGAACGGTCTGAACATTAAAAACAAAAAACTCAAGAACAGTGAACATTAAAAACAAAAAAATAAGAACAATCTGAACAAAAAATACAACAAAACTTAAGAACAGTCTGAATAGAAAAACAACAACTCAAGAAGTCTAAACAAAAAATAATTTATGAAATCTGAACAACAACAAAATCTCATGAACAGCCTGAGCATAAAAACTCAAATTTAAAATAATTTCTTGTTCAGCTTAAACATGGACATAAAAGCTCGTCTGTAGTTTGAACTCATCCTTAAATAGATAAAAATATTGACAGCAGAACTAAACGATTCCAAAAGAAATACACTAACTCCGATTGTGTTGTAGAGGTTTTTATATCTTCCAGTTAAACTTAACCGTTTCTCAAACTGAACCGTTATAAAGATGATGATTGTTGGCAGAAAACAGATGATAAAATTAACAGAAATAAAAACAACCATTATAACAACTTGCCGATCTCTTTTTGGTGGTGTTTTATCCTTAGTGGCATTGATAATCGAATTACGCCATTTTGTTTTACTATTCAGAGTGTAGACTAATAAAACCGTGAGACAAGCTACAATAGAAAATGAGGATAATTCTATAATGTTATTAAATGATGAAGCTATGTCTCGAATTTGCTTGGCGTTTGAGGAATAATCGAGTCCGACTACTGTCCGGTTTTTGGCTAAATTAAACTTCTGCGCAAGCGTCATTGAAGTGAAAACCGGAAATATAAAAGCGGCCATGATGGTAAAGATGGCTGCGTTGAGTGCAAATATTCTTTTTGGTGTCGCTAGAACACGAACTTTTAATGGGTAAACAATACACAGATATCTCTCAATTGTGACTAGACTCGTTAACCATCCTGTAACACGGACAAAATATACATGAGGCCATGACGAGGTCAGATATATAATTTCCCACATCTCGATGCTTTCTAATTTCTGAATCATCAACGGGTTCTGACAAATGCTCCCCCACAGGATAGTAACTAGCGCCCCAGTATCAGCGATAGAAATCCCAAGTAGGGATATATTAATAGTATCCTTAAATCCTAGTTTTATAAAGACAACAATGTTGATAACGTTGAAAATTGTGCCCAAGAAGCTGACTAATCCAGCCATAGTACAATAGTTGATAATTGCGATAATCTTTAACTCTTGATCACCGATAAGATCAGACAGAAAGACTGTCGGCACAATCGAAGGTGTTGTGGCATTTCTTAATGTTGTCTGCATACTTTCTTTTAAAAGCACTCTCTATATTTTATTAGAAAAATAATGTCTATATTTTCTTTGAAAAGTAATGTCTATATGGTCTTTGAAAAGTACTCTCTATATTTTCTTTGTAAAGTACTCTCTATATTTTCTTTGTAAAGTACTCTCTATATTTTCTTTGCAAAGTACCGTCTATATTTTCTTTGAAAAGTAATGTCTATATTTCCTTTGAAAGCACTGTCTCTATTTTCTTTGAAAAGTATTATCTATATTTTATTAGAAAAGTACAGTCTATATTTTGTTATGAAAGTATTATTTATGTTTTCTTTGAAAAGTACAGTCTCCATCAACGGGTTATTTTGAAGTGGATTTTCCAGGAAAATTGCTTTCAACTATATGATGAATTTTTCCTGAAATAGAAAACAAGGATATTACTAACCAGCAAACAATAACATCATCAGTTGTAATTTATAATATTAAATAATAATTCCTCTAGTACCGTTATACGTTACATAGGGCCTGCAAGCAATTTCTCCAAACCGCTCTATTCTGGACAACTCGCTCAATCTCCTCCATGGATCTGAGACCGATATATCTTGACTCTCTCAGCAAAGTTCGTTTCAGGGTCTCCTTAGGTCGTTCTCTCTTTCTTGAACATTCTCCATCCCACTTCAATGCCTGCTTTGATATTCGTTGATCATTTCTTCTCAAGCTGTGTAAAACATATCTCCATCTTCTCTTTCTTATAACAGTTGTTACTAGTGGTGTAACAAACGACAGTTACAAATTAATTTAAATATTTTGTTGAACTTTGTTTCTGTCTCTTCCTCTTCTTCTTCTTCTTCTTCTTCTTCTTCTTCTTCTTATCCTTCAGTGACCAACACTATATATGTTTCTATATCGGAGTGGACCGTGGACCGGTCTTCGCCTGTTTCCTGGAAATGAAAAGGAAGGAAGAGAGATCACACAGTTCTAGTGTCAGTGAACTCTCTCTCTCATGTCTATTTAGCATAGACCAGCGTTTCCCAAAGTGGGCGGCACCGCCCCCCCCCCCCCAGTGGGCGCTGAAGCGTTCTAGCGGGCGATAGTGGGTTCAGAAGAATTTGGAGATTATTCAGGTGATTAGTGGTCGGTGGCTTCTTAAAGAAGAAATTAATAATAAATATTTTTAAATAAATTATTTTCGTGATTTTGCAATTAAATAATCATTTAAAATTTGAATTCTGCATTTAAATTCATCTTATGCTCGTCTTACGCTATCCATTTATTCATCAATTTTCTATTTCATGCATATAATCATTTGAAAATTGACCATGTATTTACAGAAATATATATCAATTTTTATGTCAAAGAAAACAGAGCATGTATATATGTGGTAGGGGCGTTGGTAAACTGTGTTAATGTGGAGGAGGGCGTTATAAAGTTTATGTTGTGCAAAGTGGGCGGTGGGTCGAAAAAGTTGAGGAACTTATGGTATAGAACCTAAACCAACTCAAGCCAACTCTTTACCTTTAGCTAACTCTTGAGACTCTCTCTAGCTCTTCTGTATATCATCACCAATCTCTGCCTCCAAATCTCTTCTACATGTATTTCTAGACTTCCCTCTTCTTCGATTTCCACGTGGGCTCCATACAAAAATGCCTACACGTAAATCTCACTCGCGTAAATCTCACTCGCGTAAATCTCACTCTCGTAAATCTCACTCGCGTAAATCTCACTCGTAAATCTCACTGTCGTAAATCTCACTGCGTAAATCTCACTCACTAAATTCACCTCCTAGCAATCTCACTCGCGTAAATCTCACTCGCGTAAATCTCATCGCAATCTCCTCGCGTAAATCTCACTCGCGTAAATCTCACTCGCGTAATTCACTCCGTAAATTCACTCGCGTAAATCTCACTCAGAGGTGACATGTTAGGTCTGAAATGCTAATAGGCTTACGATAAAATTTTAAATTGTGATTGTTCTTGTCGACTGAAAACTATTATCTCATTCTTATGATTCTTCTTCTACTTTCAACGCTGCACATAGACCAGCACATCCGATTTCTGCGATGATTGTTATTTAGTAGGGTAGCTTTCCTGGGTTCTACATCAGTTGCCTCTTACGACATGCCTTGTAGTTCGCATTGGTACTGTTCTTTGCTTCCCTTCCGGGCCGCGGCACCACACAGGCGTATTGCTATCAGTAACTCATCATCATTAGGTGCCGTCTCCACATCGAAGGTTGGCTGCAATGAATCTCAGCATCCTCTGTCTTTCGCCTGGTGTTGCACACTGCCAGACTGTAACCTGTCCATTTCTTAAAGTTTCCTCCACTTATCTCTCGGTCTTCCTCTTCCTCTTGATCAATAACTAGAGCTATCATATAACATGTTTCCTGTGTGTTGCGGAGCTCCCAAGGGAGTAAAGAATAGTAACACTGAGTGTCGTGAGACGAGACTGAGGTAGGGACCTAGGAATCTACCTAGTAAATAAAAATCGTCACAGAAATCGGATGTGCTGGCCTACTTCTAGACGCATAACTGGCACAACATACAATTACTTTTAGGCTCAGATTACATTAAATCACAAAGTGGTTAACAAGTGGTCGATATGGGCGTTTGAAGAAGAAGTATATAACATGTAATTGTATAACAGAAATTACTTATAACAACCTCTTTTGTATTGTATCTTACTTGTGTGCTTCAAGCTACTTACCTGTCTAGCTAATATATATGTTTATACGGTCGACGACATGAAAGTAGTCACGATAGAGGAAAATGTCTACCAGAATGCTGTAGAGTATCGAGAAGAGACCGACTTAAAAATAAAGACATCAGAAAAAAAGGTGGGTACAGTATCAGTATTGAGCTTCATCAAGAAACAACAAATTAAATAGTTCGGTCACAGCAGATTATCAGCAATAAGCGGAGCATTGCTACTCCGATACAGTGGATGGATACAAAGCAAAATGTTGTCCACGCAAAAGGTGAACCTCAGAAATAACAGAGGAAATGAAAAACACTATTTAGTAAACCCGTTCTAGAAATCGCTTTTATCCTGACGCTGTGAGAGAAACCATGATTAGAGACAAGAAGGAAGAAAACTTGTCAGAACGTCACTTAATTAGACAAATATTTGACTATAATTATACACCAAACATTGTCATGTAGGTATTGTTTATTCTTTCCAGTTTGATAACTTTACGGGAAGATAATAAGTTCAGTATTGACTGTTTCTTGTTAATTATATTGTTAATTTCTTTGCGGTTTGTTAATATATCGTACGTTCATTGAAATAAGGTACATTGAAACAACGTTGACACTATTTGAAGAACAACTAACACCCAAAATAAATTAATTGATAACGATTTGGAGACAGTTATCAAGATTGATCTATACTGCGTGAGCAAAATAAAATATTTGTTAATGAACAGCTTGATATTAATAGCCGTCCATCGCAAGCAATGATGACAACAATCTCAGACGTGTGCTGTTGCACCTCTCTGGTGTGTGCGGAGGTGAGAGTCCAATCCTAGAACAGAATCCCCGACCACAGGTGGGGCATACATGATCAAGGTTAGACATGTGCGTGTTGTGTGCTCTGTCTTTTCGCGCTGCTCGTTTTCTCTGTGACTCAACAATACGATGATTATCAGCTATTCGGGTTCCTCTTTTGTTGTTACAGCGCCACATTTGGCGATCCTGCGCAAGGGATTCCCAGCACGTATTGTCTATATCGAAGCATTTCAGAGACACTTTAAGAGTGTCTTTAAAGCGTTTTTCTGTCCACCAGCTAAACGTCTGCCCCCTTCAAGCTCGCCATACATCAACGTTTTGGGATGTGTTTATCAGGCATTCGAGCAACGTGACCGACCTATCTCAGTTGGGCCTTCTTCAACAGGGTGTTGACGCTTGGGATCTTTGCTTTTGTGAGGACTTCGCTATCTGAAATTTTGTCCTGCCAGTTTATTTTTAGTATTCTGCGTAGACAGCTTGTGTGCAAACAGCTTGATATTATTCAATAAATGTATCGCAATATTATAAAAGAAACGATGAGAATGGATCGAAGATGTTATTAGGATGAGAACAGAAATGCAACAAGGGACATATAATGTAAGGGGGACACTGCAGGGACAGCGGGAAAATAGGAGGCCTAGGATACATGGAGGAGAAATTTTGAAGCAGAGTTCAAAGACATGCATGAGAATAGGTCTGAAGTAGAAAGAAATGATTTGGTTATTGGTTACTAAACTGACAACATTGCACTCCAGACTGAGGTGATCAGTCTCTCTCAACAAATATAGAAGAGTATGCATACTGATGGTTCCTGTGGCTCGCTGGTTAAACATACTCCTCACTCTGCACCTCAGGCATCCAGTTCTTTCTGTGCAACGGGTAACTCCAAACACAACATCTATTCAAAATCTATTTTAGTGCCTAGAATCATACTGAGCACAAGATCAAACTGAGTTGGACATTTATTGTCTCTGCCTTATGCGACTTTAGACGCGGCGAGGTAGGAGGATGCTACTGCTATTTTAGTATTTGTTTTAATTGAAAAATATTGTTTTTAATAAATACAGTAAAGAAATCTAGTGGTCTTGGAGGCAGAAGTTCGTGCGTTCATTTCTGAGAACTCGGCTGAGGACGATGTAATCGTTTATACAGATGGGTCAGCGATTCGACACGTGAGAGCTCATGGGCTTTCCCTGCTCAAGTCAGAGTGGATGTTGTGAAGGAAGACAGTGGTGGTTTTGCCATGACTACAAGCAGTCTCTCTATGGAAATCATAGCAGTAACTAAAGTGATGGTCTTCTGGAGTTACATACTTTTTATCACTGCATGTTTCTAAGTGACTCATTGAATATTCTAATAAGGAATGAAACTGGCTGGGCTCGGAGACAGTGGTTGGAGTTACTGTAGAGGTCTAGGCTGACAGAAAATAATTTTAATTTTGCGGTTGTAAGGAAAAATGAACGCGTCGAAAGTCTTACATATATGGCTGTTGTAAAAAGTGAGCAATGGACACCAGAAGGAAAGAGAAAGAAAGGCAGACCACGGACAACATGGAGGCGCATGATGGAAGAGGAACTGGACACCGCATCTCTGACGTGGGCCTCTGCGCTGAAGGTTGCACGGGACAGGAGAGCATGGAAAGTCCTTTCTGAAACCCCATGTGTCACTAGGCATGACGGGATTAAGTAAGTAAGTAAGTGAAAAGTGAGCAAGCAATAGACCAAAAAAGTAAGTAAGTAATATTCTGAGTGTAGTGAGCTCGATCACAATCCCAAGCGTACCTGGTTCAAACCCCACGGTGGGCAAGTTTGGGAAACAAATTCGTTTCGTGGGATTTTTACAAAAAGGTAAAAATAGACCTCACCGTTCAGAAAGCAATGGCAAACTACTGAACGTATAAGTGGTGCCTAGAAAATCAACGACTCGTTTACTGTGGTTGATGGCTACGTCCTTTAGAATATGCCACGATTTTCATTTCAATATTTTGAATTCCCTAAGGAGAGGAGGATGTATAAATGGTTCAAGTAAGAGTAGTAAATTCAGTCTCTATATAACCGAGGCACTTCACTTTCAACCTAAAACAGATGTCTTTTTTGTTATATCAAAGCGTTGTGGCCTTTTTTTAGTATAGCCTTGTGGCTGGGTGACCATTGTGGTATAGCCTTGTGACCATTTCTATAAAGGACTGTTTGCTGAGTATTGTGTTCTGGTATGTGTTGTGTATAGTCCTGATAAGGACTGTGTCCTGATCTGCGTGTAGTCTTGAGAAAGTCTTTTGTGTTGATCTGGGTGTAGCAATGAGAAAGATTTTGTGTTGAACTGGTTGTAGCCATGAGAAGGGACTTTGTGCTGATTTTGGTGTAGTCTGAGAAGGATTTTGTGTTGAACTGGGTGTAGCCATCAGAAGAATGTTGTGCTGATCTAGATTGAGAAGGACTTTGTGTTGAACTGATGTGTGTGTGTGTGGTTCTCTGTTGTTGGATTTACATTAGAGGACACCTCAGCTGGTTGGATTGCGTCTCGAGGACCTGTGTGCTGCTGGTATCCCTGCCGGAGGATGGGCTCAGTACTGTCTGGCTGCTGCCTCGATCTGGATGTCTCTGAGAGAATACTGTGTTCTTTTGAGTGGGATGTTGGCCGGCTAGCTTTCCGAGTCGTCAATGTGAGCGTAACATTTTTCATCGAACGTCCGAGAAAGTGTACACAGAAGACAAAGAAGAAGGAGAATGTCCGAGAAATACTACACAGAATTAAGCAATTTACATTTTAACTAATGAAACACTTGCTCTACTACGATGTCCAATGACTTGTCCGACTTCCAACAAAGATTAAACAAGCCCTAATATTCACACAAGAGACTGTTGTCTATGACTGAACGAAATATTACACTGTCTAAGAAATCATAATTCACTTCAGGTTTAAATAGTCCTCATCGACTATAGTTAGGACCCCAGAGTTGCTTACCCTCAGTTCAGTCATCCCGCACAAAGTGAAGAACGTGCTCTTGGCAGTGAGATTCAAAAGCTTCAAAACTATACGGCACATAAGATCGTTCTAGGGCCAGCTACCCTAGAAAATAAAATGCTGGCGAAGTCGGATGTGCTGGCCTAGTCACCATAGGCGCATAATTGGCACAACGTAAAAACCGTTCTTGGCAAAGGCTGTTTATATATCACAACAAGAATGATCAAAATGGCCGTAAAGAACGAACAAAGAAGAAGAAGGTTCAGTAGATCCCACTTACCACGTGAATCTAGCAATACTATTACGCATGAGTAAATTGTTGAAGTTGGAGTTACTCAACCTATATGGTTAAGCCTCTGACTTGCGTCATCGTAACTTTGGTACTTTTACGGCCAGAGTTAAATAGTGAAGTGCGACTTCTCTTCGATTTTCTTCCTTTGGCGAGGTCGTTCCGTACGCATCGTATTCTAAACACTCTTTAATGATCTTTTAGTGTCGTATATTTGGGCTTGGTTCTACGCCAAAGAGCATTAGCTACTTTGCGCTGACTAGGTGAGGTCGCTCCGGTTTATGAACATTCTCGACCCTTCTAGGGCTAGTCTCTGGAACTGTCACCTTTCTTGTATGCATTGCTCTTTTACAATCCTTATTTGGACTTTATGATCTTCGCCAAAGAGTATGTCTACAATATGCGCTCTTTCTGACTATATGAGGTCCTTCCGGTTAGGAACATTCTCAGTCATTGGAGACGCATGTGCTTGTCATGCAAACGATCATATTTTGGCGGTATACTTAGCCTTTATATGATCTGAGCCATGGTGTTTGGCCGTCGTCTTATTCTGTGTAGGATGGTAGGCGTCCGAAAAGTATTGCGCTTAGCTAATGTTTGGGTTTGTACCAGTCAAGCCTTTGCATTATTGGCCTTACTTTTCTATCCCCGGTGAGTTTGTTCCTGAGTAGGAGTATTCTCATCCGTTTCGGAGCGCGTGTCGGCACTTGGCAGTGTGCAAAGGTTTACTCTGCATTTCTCTGTCCCCGGAAACACTGGGCTGGGGCTGCGCACAGATATTCTAGAAGGTCGTTTCAATCGGTGCTAGCAAGGCAATTGAAATTTTCGCTCGACAACATCACCCACCTCATTTCTTCCGGGGATGTTAGTTGTTAATTCCACCAAACCCTGCACGTTTGTCCCAGGGAGGGCAGTTTCGTAAGGCACTAAAACGCAACTTTAAGATTTGCGCTTGGCCAACCTTCCCAGTAAATGTATCTGCGCTAGGACTTTGATAAGGAGTTTGCCGCAATCTTCCCATCTGTCGACACGATACGTTAAAGTGTTTTCAGAGACACTTGTCGAGACTGTTTATTCGTTACGGATCGTTCTCACTGGTTCTTGCTCCACCCCAGAGCTAGAAATTTTTGGTGCGGCCATTTGCTCCAAGGGAGTTGGCATTCGTTCAAAGATGACTTACATTTCAGCAACTATGACAACTTTTCATTGGACATCGACCAGAAGATGCGTGCATTTTGTTCAGGGATTTTGACCCTGCATTGCTTTTTTCCGTGCTTGCATTACTACCACTACCTGTAGCTCTCCCTCGATCCCTACCCTCTTGGCCAAACAGGAATCGTTGTCTGTTAATAGGGTCACTACATGGAGGGGAGGTAGGATCTTGATTAGTGTCAGCTCACTAATCCTGTTGCGGCGTTGTTCCTATGTGCATTTGACTCCGGTAGGTCGTCTAAGGGTCGCTACCCTAAAAGAAAATAGCAACCTTCTGCCTTGCAGGTTGGCTGGGGACAGGCAAAGGTTGACCGAGAGCGAACCAAGTAAACGCTGGTAGAAATCGGATACGTCGCCGAAGAACAAGCACTAGAGCTCCAAATATTACTGAAGATGTGACGTAAAACAAACGTTCTTGGCAAAGGTTGTTTATATATCACAATAAGAATGATAAAAATGACCGAAAAAAAAACGATCGAGAGAAAGAGAAAAAAGAGAGAGAATACTAAGCTTTAGACGAACCTGACAAACTTGAAGCTGACCTGTGATGATAGGAAGGATGATTGCAAGGGAGACAACAACAGATTTACCAAAAACAATATTCAACAAAGGGAGACAACTATATTTTTTTCTCATATCTGTTTTTTTAAATCAATTTTAATAAACAATGTTTAGACAGAAACGTCTATTTAACCTAATTTAGTACTTTGTAAATCTAGATTACTTTGTGCGCTCACATTTCATATTTAATATATTAAACAAATAGTGTCTACTATACATGTTGAGGCTTTTAAAAAACATTTTCTGCCTTGTGAGTATTTGTACAGATCATATTTTTTAAAATATTTTATTATACCTCGCACGCTCTGATAAACCCTATAACAGGCTTCTCGGCTTTGGCTAAGATCAAAGTGTAGTATCTGTATGCTTGATATCTGACTACGTGGCCCAATGGGTTCACTAAGATATCAGCTTGTGTTACAGAACTAGTGCCCACTTGATCGAAGCCGAAGGTTATGAGCCTTCATTAAAGCGAAATGACAAAACACTATCATTTACAAAACTAGGAGCGCCATCGATCGAGGGATTGACAGTGCTTGATAGTTTATTAAACGTTTTCACGTTTTCACGAACAACCAGAATCACAAAATTAAACTTAAAGTCAATGGGCAAGATCTTCCAGAAAGCAAGACCCCAACATACCTTGGAGTCACACTCGACCGAAAACTGACATGGTGCCCCAAATTGAAAATACAGGCAAAAGCGAGACACAGGCTCAAGATGATGTGCAAACTCGCAGACACCACATGGCAGACACCAGAGTCCTCAAAACACTCTACTCTGGAAGAGAGTGACCAGTCCAGGAGTAAGGCATTGCAGCGTGGAGTAGTGCATCCAACAAGCAATTCGCCAAAGTGAGCAATAGTCAAAACCGTGCAATACGCATTATCACAGGAGCCATGAAGTTCACGCCCAGCAAGGCGATGGAAACAATCACAGGCATCCAACCAATGGCAGATCGAAGGGACAGAAAAGTCTTGGTATTAGCGGAAAAACTTAAACGGCTCGATTCCCACCCTATGTACGAAAGAATGAACGGATTTGAAGGGACAGGATACAGAGAACAGCTTCGCAAAAAACGCTAAAGCACTGACTGCAGACCATCCGGTCCTAGCAAACTGCAAAGTCAAATCACTCCCGGCAACCGATAAGTGCCCGCCGTAGAAAACTAAAATGCTGGAGCTAAGGGAATCAATCCCAGGCATACTGAAAAAGGGCAGCAAGAAAACTTCGAAAGAAGAGCGGAGACAGAAAAATACATAGTGACTCGAATACCCTGAAAATGAGTGGATACACTGTATACTGACGGATCGGCAAGGAACGCAATCAGCGATGGTGGAGGTGGAATAGTGCTTAAACTCTCAAAGAACAAAACGGTCACAAAAGCAATTGCCACAGATAAATACTCAAATAACTACCGGGCAGAGACAGAGGCAATAAGAACAGCGGCCGAAATGATCCTAGAGAGAAGAGGCATCGCTCGCAACAAAGTCGCGATATTCACCGATTCTCTATCGGTCATCACGGCACTCAAAAGCCTAGGCAAAACAGAGCTAAATGAGCTGAAAGCGACCCTCGATGCACTAGTGTACGCACTCAAATGCACCGCCATTCAGTGGATCCCATCACATTGCAACATAAGCGGAAATGAACACGCCGACAAGCTAGCTAAAGAAGGCGGGCGACTACCTCAGACTGATTTCGAGATCAGTTATGAGGAAGCCAAAACAACCATCGGCTGGCACTATAGATACACATGGTCAAAAGGCCATCCCAAGTACAACAACAGCGACCGGTACTATGGTCTGTCTCGTAGTGAACAAGTTGCTTCTCCGCCTCGTACCGGCCAACAATCTCTGCGTCCACAACTAGCCTGTGCCCTGCGAAAGACTGGACATTTCATCAGAACACGTTCTGCAAGATTGTCAACTGATAGCAGGTATAAGAAACTGGCCCTAAACACAGAGCTTCAGAGAAGCTGTACGGAGAACAGAGTCCTAAAACCACGGTAAAATTCATGATAATAGTTGTTCATCAGTCTAGGCCGGAATAGAGAGAGAGAGAGAGAGAGGAGAGACAATCTGACAAACTTGAAGCTAACCGTGATTATAGGAAGAAACAACACCAGATTTACCAAAAAACAATACTCAACAAAGGGACACAACTATATTTTTTCTCTAATCTGTTTTTTTAATCAATTTTAACAGACAACATTTAGAACGAAACGTCTATTTAACCTAATTTAGTGCTTTGTAAATCTAGATTACTTTGTGCGTTCACTTTTCGTATTTAAAATAATAAAAAATAATGTCTACTATACATGCTGAGGCTTTAAAAAACATTTTCTGCCTTGCAGTATTTGTACAGATGTTATTTTTAACAATATTTTTATTATATCTCACACGCTCTGATATACCTATAACAGGCTTTTTGCCATTCAGATCAAAGTTCGAAGCTCTCTTTCGAAGAAGATGACGCTCGGGATTTTCACGTTTTACACCGTGACCGGTACCACCTGTCCGGCACTAAAATGGTAAGGGCCAAAAGGTATGTCCACTTGTCGCGGCCAACGGGCGAGAGCCATCATATAGGCAACAAAACCAAAGTTCGAGCAGCTCGCTTTCGAAAGGAAGACGACGCTCGGGATTTTTACACGTTTACAACGTGACCGGGTGCCACCCTGTCCGGCACTAAAGGGTAAGGGCACTAGAAAAAAAAAAAGTGTAGTATCTGTATCGCTTGATATCTGACTACGTGGCCCACTGGGTTCACTTAGATATCAGCCTGTGTTACAGAACTAGTGCCCACTTGATCGAAGCCGAGAGTTATGAGCTTTCATTAAAGCCAAATGACAAAACACTATCATTTACAAAACTAGGAGCGCCATCGATCGAAGGATTGTCAGTTCTTGATAGTTTATTAAACGTTTTCACGTTCTCTACTACTGTGTCCGTATGGTGTGGCACGTCCGTGGCTGGCCCTATTAAAAAACAAAAAGTAAAAAATAAATTAAAAAATAATTTTTTTAAATTAAAAAAAATAAAAAAAAAATTAAACAATTAACAAACAAACACAATTCAAAAAATATAAATTTTAAATAAAAAACATAATTTAAAAAAAATCTTTAAAAAAAAAAAAAACCGTTTAAATAAAATGTAAAAAAACAGCCTGACTAAATCATCAACATGACTACCACATCTACTTGCATCACATCAACTTAGACATCAATACTTTCTCCAACATCATCTCTTCCATCGTCAACGCTTTTTCATTCCAAACCTTCTCCATTACCTACATTTCCATGGCCGGTTAACAAGTGATCTTGATCAAGGGAGTCGCCTATGTGGTGCCGGTGCCCGCAAGGGAAACGAAGAATAGTACCGTTGCGACCTACAAGGCATGCCGTAAGAGGCGACTGATGTAGGACCTAGGAAGCTACCCTAGTAAATAAAAAGTTTCGCAGACAATACATGCGCCGGCTTACTTGTAGACGCATAACTGGCACAACGTACAATCGCTCTTAGGCTCAGATCACATACAAATCACACAGAGTGACTAACAAGTGGTTGATATTGAAAGTTTGAAGAAGAAGAAAAAGATCAAGGGAATGCGTGCAGCAGCAGAAAAAGAAAACAATAAACATTAATGCAACATTTCTCTCTCTCTCGCGATCCCGGCCTAGACTGATGAACCAACTTTTATCATGAATTTTAGCGTGGTTTTAGTGACTCCGTTTTTCCGTACAGTTTCTCGCGAAGCTCTGTGTGTTTTTGGGCCATGTTTCTTTTCTTATACCTGCTATCAATTGACAATCTTGAAGTACGTGCTCTGCCGTCATGTCCTCCTTTTCGCAGGGGCACAGGATAGTTTTGCCAATTTTAAATTTGTTAAACATGTGGGCACGGAGCTTTTGTGCCGGTACGGAGGTGGAGTATAGCAACTTGTTCACTACGAGACAGACCATAGCATCCGTCGCTGTTGTTGTACTGAGGATGATCTTTTGACAATTTGTCTTTATAGTGCCAGCGGATGGTTGTTCTGGCGACCTCATAACTGACCTCGAGATCAGTCTGAGGTAGTCGCATGCCTTCTTTAGCTAGCTTGTCGGCGTGTTCATTTCCGCTTATGTTGCAGTGTGATGGTATCCACTGAATGACGGTGCGTTTAAGTGAGTACATTAGTGCATCGAGGGTCGCTTTCAGCTCATTTAGTTCTGTTTTGCTTACGCTTTTGAATGCCGTGATGACCGATAGAGAATCGGTGAATATCACGACTTTGTTGCGAGAGGTGCCTCTTCGCTCTAGGATCATTTCGATCGCTGTTCTTATTGCCTCTGCCTCTGTCCGGTAGTTATTTGAGTATTTACCTGTGGCAATCGCTTTTGTGACAGTCCCTTTCTTTGAGAGTTTAAGCACTATTTCTCCTCCACCATCGCTGATAAGCGTTCCTTGTCGATCCATCAGTATACACGTGTATCCACTCATTTTCAGGGTATACGGTCGCTATGTATTTTTTTGTGGCCGCTCTTCTTTAGAAGTTTTCTTGCTGCACTTTTTCAGAATGCCTGGGATTGATTCCCTTAGTTCCGGAATTTTAACTTTCCACGGCGGGCACTTATCGGTTGCCGGGATTGATTTGACTTTGCATTTGCTAGGACAGGATGGTCTGCAGTCAGTGATTTGGCGTTTTTTGCGAAGCTGTTTCTCTGTATCCTGACCATTCCAAATTCGTTCATTCTTTCGTACATAGGGTGGGAATCGAGCTGTTTAAGTTTTTCCGATAATACCAGAACTTTTCTGTCCCTTCGATCTGCCATTGGTTGGATGCCTGTGATTGTTTCCATCGCCTTGAGGGGCGTGGACTTCATGGCTCCTGTGATAATGCGTATTGCACGGTTTTGACTATTGCTCACTTTGGCGACTTGCTTGTTGGATGCACTACTCCACGCTGCAATGCCTTACTCCTGGACCGGTCACTCTCTTCCAGAGTAGAGTGTTTTGAGGACTCTGGTGTCTGCTCCTCACGTGGAGCCTGCTAGCTTGAGCATCATTGTGAGCCTGTGTCTCGCTTTTGCCGTAGCATTTTCAATTTGGTAGCACCTAGTCAGCTTTCGATCGAGTGAGACTCCCGTGTACGTTGGGGTCTTGTATTCTGGAAGATCTTGCCCATTGACTTTAAAACTAATTTTGTGATTCTGATTGTTCTGCGAGAACACAGTGTAGGTGGTTTTAGAGGCGATTATGTTCATATTCCACTTTTTGACCTGGCTTCCAGCTTATTTAGCGTATCTTGCAGTCGATTTATTGCTATGGGCATTGACTCTTCTCTCGTCCATATTGCCAGGTCGTCTGCGTACATCGTAAAGTGTACTCGATTTGGTAGGCATGTTGCTATGTCATTGACAAAGATTAGAAAGAGAGTTGGTGAGAGCACTCCTCCTTTGGGGACTCCTTGCTCTAATGTGGCCTTCATACTTGTGTTGAACTTGAACCCTTGCTGTTCTGTTCTCTAGGTATCTATCAAGCCATTTGTACATTCTTCCCTTTACACCGAGGGTTAGAAGTTTTATTTTTAGCCCCTCTTTCCAGACTGTGTCAAACACCTTCTCCATATCTACCAAAACTGCCAGTGTCTGTTTCTTTTCTTGGAAGCCATCCTCGATTTCCTGGGCGATATAGGTTACCTGATTTTATTTAGATCGGTACTTCCGAAAGCCTCCCTGTTGTGCTATGAGAAGCCCGTTGCTTTCCAATAGCCGTTTGTTCACCATGCGTTCCATGAGTTTGCCCGTGCAGCTTAAGAGGCTTATTGGTCTGTAACTCGCCGGATTGAGTTTATTTTTGCCTGGTTTTAGGATGGGTACCATGATCGCTTCCTTCCATTCTCGTGGTACTATCCCTGTTCTCCATGACATATTGAGGACGACCAGTAGAGCTGCCTTTGCTCTAGTACCCTATCGGCTATCGGCTTTTCTTGGCTCGCCTTGGAGGGCTCGCCTGTTTCTCTTTGTGTCATCCTTTTTGTCTTTTGTTATGCTGACTCTGCTGACTTCTGCATATTTTTTCATTAGGACATTTGCGGCTTCCCTTCCTGAGCACATCTTTTTATCTTGTTCCAGAACTATTGGAAGTCGGCTGGTGTTTTCATCACTCAGCGCTTTTGCGAGCTTCCACAATTTATGACCGTCCCTATCAAGTTCAGGGATTCGGTCCTATCAATCCAGCTCTGTCGTGCTGATCGGTTGATCTCGCGCTTGTACTTTGCCTCTGCCGCCTTGTAAGCAGTATTGGTCGTTACTGTCTGTGCCTGTGCTGCCTCACTTCTTGTCAATTCAAGGTCGTTTTCAAACTTCTGAACCTCTGCTGTCCAGTATGGCTTGTAATCCTTCCGTGCGCCTCTATGAATGGTTTCCCGTGCCGCTTTCAAGATTGCTTGTGAGAGTTCCCTTGCCACGGATCGCATGTGTTTCTTTTCATGCATGTTGATGTGTTCAACATTGGCATCTGTCAGTGCCCCGTACTGTTTCCAATCTGCTTTTTTGTAATTCCACCGTGGCAACCACATTTTGGGCTCAGGTACAAATTTTAGGTCTACTTGCAGTTTGACGAGCACTATCTCCGAGTTGCTTTGTAATCGAACGTACTGTTTTTGTGGAGAGGTCACTCGTTGTGAAGGTCAATCGGGGTACTAGTCGTATGTCACTTTCTCGAGTAGAAGGTCGTCGGGTCGTCTGGGGCATTGATGAGGAACAGGTTGTTCTTTATCTCCCAGTATTCCACTTCTACGCCTCTGCTGTTCGTTTCGAGGTAGCCACATCTTTCTGAGTAGCTATTGAAATCACCGACCACCATGCATGCTGTATCGTTGATACTCATTGCATCGAGTGACAGCGAGATGTCACTTGACAGTATAAGTTATACAGAAGAATCTGCATTTCATCACATGTAATTAATACGCCTACGATCTCTGCTGCGCCGGCACTTCCTATAGTTACTTCCGTTTGCTTTGCTGGAATGCCGTTTCGTACTAGGGTGAGGACTTCACCCTTGTGTCCTTCTCAGTCTAATCTGAAGGTTTGGTAACCTCTGATCCCGAATCTATGTTGGGCATTTAGTTGGGTTTCTTGTATGCAAGCAACATCAATTTCATCTTCTGCAAGTCTTATTGCGAGTGCTTGCTTTTTGTGATGAATACATTCGGCATTCCATTGCACAATGTTTAATCGTCTCTGGCCAGTACTTGCCTATTGAACCAGTAGCTTTTCCCGTGGGCCTCGCTCGCTGCTTTGCCGAGTTGGAGGCGGAAAAGTCGGTACCAAAAGAACGGGTCCCTTGAGGCATGGGGATCAGCACTCGTCCTGCCCGACGGATCTCCACAGGCGTAGCACAATATCGAGATTCTACACTAAACATATTCATGATAAAATTTGGTAAGACAACTTATCTCTGCCGTTATGATTTTCCGCTCATAAGCTGCTATTATTGGCCAATGAGCGTAAAATCATAAGACATATATATGAGATACCTAATTTTTTTCATTGACCTCTTTGTCTCAGGAGACAATAGATCTTGCGTTACGTAGTATGTTCTGCCCTGAATCACAAAATGTCTTATGGCTGTAATGGCCTATTCTGGTGGGGCACTCCTTGCCACAGTTGTTGCAGGTAAAACTGGAGACTGGAGCTGATACATAGGATGTTCTCTCTGACCTCTGCGCTCTCTTTTGCTTCAACATGCGATGTAGTTTTTCTTCCTTCTTTTGAGCCCCCTCACTGCCGCTCTGCCATGCTTGCCTGTCTTTGGCAGCCGCTCAGTGTTCTTGTCTGTGTCATGAGTTAGATCACCTGGGGTCAAGCCAGAACCAGCCCTTGATTGCAGCTGGCTATCCTTGAACTCTCCACGTGGTGACCCTGTTACAAAATGTAGTCTGGTCTGGCTAAGGCAGGTGCCTGAAGAGCTACCTGGGGCAAGTAGATGCAAAGGTAGTCATGTGATGGGATCCTTCAACACAGACGAGCAAACCCAGGTGACTATTATGCTAGTATCTCAACGATGGGAAGCTTAGATAGAAGGGAACCGCTGTGGAGAAACTCGGATCGATGCTTCTGAGTCTCTCTTGATCCGATGAATATGCTGGAGTCAGTGAACTGCACGAGGACACATACCGAGACTCAGGACCTATCTCACGGATGGGGAACATATAGCATCGAAGAGTCTGACCCCGAGAGGTGGGGGGCATTGAGCGCAACTCTCTTGAGTCTCTTGAGCCGATGAGATGCTGAGAATCGGGTGAAACTACCTGTCCATATGGCCGATCGGAAAGAGTTGACCCGTGCGGGGCGGAATTGACAAATGCATCTCTTGAGCCATGAGTACCTAAAATCGAGCTGAGAGATGAACGTGGAACCGCAGAGGGCAAAACTCCCCAGCGCATGGGTATCGTGACGAATGTGGGTCATAGTCAAAACGTTGACCTCACACAGAGATGAAGAACGACTCAATGCCATCGAAAGACTGACCCGCGTGTCGATATGGAGGCATCTTCTTGAGCCCTCTTTATTTCTGAACGGTATGTATACTGAAGTCGATTCAGTTGCATGTGGGTCCTCATGCGAAATCGATTGCCTGGAGCCGAACTGCCATGGAAAATGCGAGCACAGAGGGTTTGACGGAGAAGGGTGAGAAGGCACCAGGACAGAGCAAGCACGCACGTTGGCAAAGCAATAGTGGGCCCAACCGAGGTGGCAGGCAAGCATGACACGGCATGCAAGATAAGCGCGACAAGCTGCAAGCATGGCAGGCAAGAGGGTGGGCGTCCCACCCAAATGTGCAGAACAATTGGTAAGCCCAGCAGAGGTAAAGCCAGAGCGGGGTTGCATGGCACGGCAAGCGAGGCACGGCAAGCGAGGCTAGGCAATCGAGGCAGGCACGGCAAGCGAGGCAGGCACGGCAAACGAGGCACAGCAAGCACGGCAGGTAAAAGGGTGTGCGTCCCATCCAAATGAGCAGAACAACTGGAAAGCCCAGCAGAGGTAAAGCCAGTGCGCGTTCCGCTCGCAGGGAACTACTGCTGCCTTGTAGTTGATTGGGGACAATCAAAGCCTAGCGGAGCAAACCGTACATAAAGTTGGACGGGCGGCACCCAAGGTGTCCATTAAAACGACCGGTTTTGCTGGGCAGATGACGCTCATACGCCCGGGAGGGTAGTCCGTCTAAGGGTCGCTGCCCTAAAAGAAAACGACAACCTGCTGCCTTGTGAGTTTTTTGGCTGGGGACAGCAAAAGAATAGCGGAGAGCGAACCGCACACAAACGCTGGTTGAAATTGAACACACCACCCAAGGAAAAGCAATTGTCCTCCAATAGGTGCTGAAGGTTGTTTGGCTGTTTATACATCACAAGAGAATGATAAAAACGGCTGAAGAACGATCGCGAGAGAGAGAGAGATCACCCTACAGGTGTCAATGAAGCGTAATAATACGTCCATGCTGTCTAGCACCAGATGCGAAATAACTAAAACAAATAAAGTAAATGTGATATGTAATACAACAAAAAGTAAATGTAATATGTAATACAAATGCACTGATGAGGCGACGAACGAAACTGTTTATGAAGGGCACACAAAAACCCGTTCTAGAAATCTCTTCTTATCCTAAAGCCGTGAGGCAAAACAGGATTGGAGAAAAACAAGAACAAAACAAAAAGAAAGATTGACTGTTATAATAAAAATCGTGCAGATATAACTAAGCAGGAGACTCAGTGACTTCGAAGTTGGGTGCTCGCCTCTCGTTTCGAAGATACTTGGCTCACTCCCTTGTGTACACGGAGGTGACTAAGGACAACCATTCCCTACCCCAGGTAGCAGTTAACAGACTAGACAGGTAGTTGATAGATGACAGAGATAAGTAAGGGGACACCGTATACCAGAACTTCACACCAATCATGCACACCAATTATGCACACCAATTATGCACACCAATTATGCACACCAATTATGCACACCAATCATGCACACCAATTATGCACACCAATTATGCACACCAATCATGCACACCAATCATGCACACCTTGGTAATAATATAGAGACTAGAATTGGTTGAGTTTGACGTAGCGTGACAACAGAAACTAAGGTTAAGACAACAACAACATAACAACGGAGGGTCCGATAGAAACCTTTGTAGGTGACAGACGTGTTTTTGTGAACGATGATTGAATAAACATGTTTTAAGAAACCAACAACATCTGTCTGTTGTATTAATGTCAACTAAAATCAACAACCTACCACAATTAACAACATCAAATGTCAAAGGAATACTGAATACCAATTGACTAAGGACTTCCTATCACAAATGGTGTCAGAACTGAATGATATCGGGATATTTTTCCATAGTCCCCTGATCTCATTGTAGGTGAGGTCGAGTTGCTAATTCTATATGAAACGGACGATAAAACGCAGTTCCCTTGTTGAAGTTGAGCACGTAAAAGAGCCATTAGCAGTTCAAAATCAAGAAGAGCTGACTGAAAGGCCGCTGTCGAGACAGAAGTCATTAAAAAGATTTTAAAATAAAATTCCTACAGAATATTTTCATCATCTTCTAAATTACATCGGGGACCCTCATCGGTGCTACGGAGTTCGTGCTCTGCAGATGAGATCTTCCTATGTAAGAAAGAGAATTGAGCACACAAGGTTACTCACCGAAGTGCAATGATGTTGATTCTATCATTCAATCAACCAGAAGACTAAGACTTAATGTAATTCCGTGAAAACAGCGACATAAATGCATATCTATACTTGGAGCTCATACGCAAATATACAAAAATATTTGCAGTAGAATTGACCGCTTCTAGCAAAAACATAAAAATACCAACTGTACTAAAGAGATTTCTGTATATACCAGTAACACTAAGTTCTTTCTCAAACTTCATCACAATAAAAATCACAACAACAGGAAAATAACAAAGGATAAAGAGGATTGAAATTAAAATAACCATTAATACAACTCTTTGATCCTTTGCCGAGATGTTTCCTGTTTTTGATGTTATTGTTGTTGTTGAGTTTCGCCATTTTGTGTTGTTATTTAACTTTTGAACCAAGATGGTTGTCAGAAATGCTACAATAATGAAGGACACCAGCTCAGAAATATTGTTAAAATAGGAGAGAATATCTTGAATTGTTTCTGAGTTTGACGTGTAGACAATCCCATATACAGTTCTGTTTTTGTAGAAATTAAATTTGGGTACTATACTTGTGGTTGTAAACACAGGAATGATATCTGCAGTCATGATAACAAAGACGCTAATATTCACTATGGTTACCCTCTGTGGTGTTATCATGCTTCGAACTTTCAGTGGGTACGCAATGCAGAGATATCGCTCAACCGTTACTAGACTCGTCAACCAGCCGGTAACCCGAACAAAATAGACGTGAGGCCAAGCTGAGGTTAAATACTGAATTTCCATCATGTCCAATTGGTCAAACCTCTGGATCATCAATGGATTCACAGAGATGCTTCCCCAAATCAATGTAATTAAAGCCCCCGCATCAGCTAGAGAAATCCCAAGAAGGGATATGTTTGTAGTGTCTTTGAAGCCTAATTTTGAGAACACGATCAGGTTGATTATGTTACAGATCGTACCAAAGACACAAATTATTCCCATGATGGCGCAGACGTTGACAATGAATATAATCTCCATGACTTCATCAGAGATAGGATCAGAGAGAGCAACCGTTGGAGCAAGGGAGAACATGATAGTCGTGTTTATCATTTTCATCTTGTCTGCCCCACTCATCTTTGTAACTTACTGAAGGGCTCTTTCTGAGGATCAGCTCCACCTTCTCTCTGCTTCTGAAGACCAGGACTGACAACCGTCTTAAGATTCAACGATTGCTGATTCTAACGTAGACGTTATGGACACATTTAGAAATGGTCCTGCTTACTGGACGTTGTGGTTGTACAATCTAATTGGTCACTCTAGAAGTGGACAGTTGTTCTCATTGGTCACTCTAGAAGTGAATGGCTGGTCTCATTGGTAACTCTAGAAGTAGACGGTTGGTCTCATTGGTCACCATAGAAGTGGACAGTTAGTCTTATTGGTCACTCTAGAAGTAGACAGTTGATCTCATTGGTAACTCTAGAAGTAGACGGTTGGTCTCATTGGTAACTCTAGAAGTAGACGGTTGGTCTCATTGGTCACTCTAGAAGTGGACGGTTGGTCTCATTGGTCACTCTAAAAGTGGACAGTTGATACCAACATCAGATATGGCTCTGTTAGAAGATATGGATGAAAATATTAGCGTACTAACTTAGCGTACTACCTTAGCGTACTACCTTAGCGTACTACCTTAGCGTACTACCTTAGCGTACTACCTTAGTGTACTACTTTAGCGTACTACCTTAGCGTACTACCTTAGCGTACTACCTTAGCGTACTACCTTAGTGTACTACCTTAGCTTACTATCTTAGCTTACTACCTTAGCGTACTACCTTAGCGTACTACCTTAGCGTACTACCTTAGCGTACTACCTTAGCATACTACCTTAGCCTACTACCTTAGCGTACTACCGTAGCGTACTACCTTAGCTACTACACTTAGCCTACTACCTTAGCGTACTACCTTAGCGTACTACTTTAGCTTACTACCTTAGTGTACTACCTTAGCGTACTACCTTAGTGTACTACCGTAGCGTACTACCTTAGCATACTACCTTAGTGTACTACCTTAGCGTACTACCTTAGTGTACTACCTTAGCTTACTACCTTAGCTTACTACCTTAGTGTACTACCTTAGTGTACTACCTTAGCGTACTACCTTAGCGTACTACCTTAGCGCACTACCTTAGCGTACTACCTTAGCGTACTACCTTAGTGTACTACCTTAGCGTACTACCTTAGCGCACTACCTTACAGTACTACCTTAGCGCACTACCTTACAGTACTACCTTACAGTACTACCTTACAGTACTACCTTACAGTACTACCTTACAGTACTACCTTAGCGTACTACCTTAGCGTAGAAGATATATGGAAACCTACAAATCTGAGGTGGTCAGAGCGGATCAGATCAGATCTGGAGAAAACCGAGGGTGGCTGCGGAGATACTTAATAAGTTGTCGTTTAGGACAAAGACACGTATGTATGGTATCACATAAGTAAGCAGAGACACGTATGTATGGTATCACATAAGTAAGCAGAGACATGTATGTATGGTATCACATAAGTAAACAGAGACACGTATGTATGGTATCACATAAGTAAACAGAGACATGTATGTATGGTATCACATAAGCTAGCAGAGACATGTATGTATGGTATCACATAAGCCAGCAGAGACATGTATGTATGGTATCACATAAGCAAACAGAGACATGTATGTATGGTATCCCATAAGTAAGCAGAGACATGTATGTATGGTATCACATAAGTAAACAGAGACACGTATGTATGGTATCACATAAGTAAACAGAGACACGTATGTATGGTATCACATAAGTAAGCAGAGACACGTATGTATGGTATCACATAAGCAAACAGAGACATGTATGTATGGTATCACATAAGCAAGCAGAATGAATAATTAAATCATAAAACTAACAAAAGAAAGATTTTAGCATGATGAACCATGTAAAGAAAGACAACATTTGTGAAGAGCACACGAAAGCTCGTTCTATAATCCTTTTCTTATTCTGACTATATGAATCAAAACAGAACTAGATACAGAAGATGAAGAAGAAACTGAGACACAACACTTTCAACCTCAGAACGAGATTTTTCAGTTATATCAAGGCATCTATTTATCTATTCTCTAATCCTGTTGTGCATTTCAGCCTCAGGTCGAAAAAGAAGACACCTGAAGCGAGCCTCTCTATGCGCCTTGTCTTTATTTCTCTTCTCCAGTCCTGGTTTGCCTCACAGCTTCAGGGTAAGAAGAGTTTTCTATAACTTTTGTGTGTGCTTCATAAATAGTGTCTTTCGTGGCTTCTGTTATCTCTGAAGTCCACCTTCTGCGTGGACGACCTTTAGCTTTGTATCCGCTGTATCGGAGTAACATTACTCATCATCAAGGCATGTTTACCATAAAATCATAAAAATTAAGAATGACTTGCTGATATAAATAAATCCAGTAAATAATAACTAAAACTAAACCAATCCAACATTTCAGTAATTTATATATTACTGTAAACCATGTATTAGGCTTTTAACTATCGCAGAAATTATCTTTGTGTGATTATTATGGACGCAGAGATGCAATTGCGAATACACTTTTATGTTGATATCGAAGCTAAATATGATTAGATTGTCATGACGAAGCAGACATGCGAGTTTTTGAACTAATTCACTAGGATAGATAACTCTTGGAGATAACGTTACAGATTATCGTTCTTATAATCAGATTATAGATTTTGTAATCGTGGTATCAATGCATTTCTGTTGTAGCAACAGCGGTTCTCACATTGTTGTAGAAGGTTGAGTCATCTCCTTGCATACAATTGTGTACATTGCCTAATACTGATTGATTCTTCTTCTTCGAAAGCTCCATATCGACCACTTGTCAACCACTCTGTGTGATGTGTATGTGATCTGAGCCTAAGAACGATTGTACGTTTTGCCAGTTATGCGTCTACAAGATTGCCAGCACATCTGATTTCTGCGATGCTTTTTATTTACTAGGGTAGCATCCCTAGGGCCTACATCAGTCGCCTTTACGACATGCCTTGTAGGTGGCAGTGATACTATTCTTTGTTTCTCTTGCGGACCATGGCACCACATGGGAGAGTTTATTGATTGATTGATTGATTGATTGATTGATAGGACCATCATCATATTGCACTTTGATGAGTAACCACGTGTGCTCCGGTCTCTTTCTTACACATAAAGATCTCAGCTGCACTGCACAAACTCCGTAGCACCAGCGAGGATCCCGGATGTAATTTATAGGTGGTAAAAATATTTTGTAAGAATTATATTTAAAATGTTTTTCTATTCAATTGTGCCCCGGCAGCTTATTTCAATCGTGCTCTTCTCGATTTTTTAATTCCGAGGGTTCTTTTACGTGCTCAAATTGAACACGAGATCTACGTTTTATCGTCCGTCTCCGACTGGACTAGGAACTCGATCTCACCTACACTGAGATCAGGGATCTCTGGAAAAAACATCCAGATGGCTCCACAAGGAGCGAACTGGTTACCTTTGGGGTGAGAGATGACCACCTAACCTTTACGCTACAGATACCTCTAAGCTGTGTAGGTGTATCAATGAGCACCTGAACACCGTTTCTGTACTATCGTTATGGAACCAGGACACGCTTTGACCAGGAGTACCCATGAAAGCTGAGCTTTTAAGTATTAACCTCTGTTATAGAAAGCTCATAGGAAATAGGCTGGTCACTTTGCGTGGATGCGTGATAAATACTTTCCAAAACAGCAGATGTTTTTAAAAAAAAGGGTTTTAAGGCCAAAGTATTGACTTCAATGCACCGGGTGTTATCCCATATGGCTCGGTCCCTCTCAGTAGAAATGGCATGTCACCTGCCGAGAGTATTGCACAAAGCACGAACTCCGTAGCTCCAGCAACAATCCTAGGGTCTCTGGAAAAACTGCACTCGTGAACAGAAAGGCGCGGTCCGGACTCGAACCCACGACCTTCGACTCACAAGGCAAAGGGTTTAACCACTTAGCCACAGAGACCCACAGAGACACCAGATGTTTTTTGAGATAGATGAGATTATGAGATAAAACTCTTCAAAGACACTTTCAAAGTGTCTGTGAAATGATATGATAAAGACACCAACTGTAGGGAACTACTTGCGCAAGGTAGCCAAATGTACTCTATGTAAACATACATTTATGAAGGTCTGTAGTTTTCTGGTGGTTTCTTTTGTTGTCCTCCATGTTGTCCAAGCCATAGAACATCACTGACTTCACATTTGATTGAAAGATTCTCAGTTTTGTGTTTCTGTTGTTGCACTCCATGTTGTCCGAGCCATAGAACATCACTGACTTCACATTTGATTGAAAGATTCTCAGCTTTGAGAGAATACTGGCTATCTCAGTATATATTGAAACATTAATGGTCAAAATGTATACAACAATAGTGATACAACAATAGTGATACAACAATAGTGATACAACAATAGTGATACAACAATATACAACGGAGTGAAATGGTTGAAGAAGAAGAATTGCAATCAAGCTTACGGCATTAACACTTTCGCTGCTACATACTTTCTGAAGGTTGAGCTAAAAAATAGCTACTCTTTGTTTCTAGGTCACAAACGTGAATGTACGCCTGTAGCAGTGACAGTAGCAATGTATAACGTGTTAACACGTCGTTAGCCCACATAGGAGAGATAATAAGAGACGTTTTAATGCGTGTTTAGAAGTGAATGGGGAAAATGTATATATACGTCTTTAGCAGCTAAAAAAGAGTGTTTATTAACATACGATGCGTACGGAACAACCTCACCAAAAGCAGGAAATCCGATAGAGAAGTCGATCGTCGCTAATCGACACTGACCGTAAAAGTACCGATGGTATGAGAACTCAAGGCAAGCGTTTCGTGGACAACCTGTTTCCTGTAACGATCACAATCAAAGGATCTAATCTTAAAGTATCTCTGAAGACTGCGAAGGCTCGCCGCATTGCGAGGGACACCAGTAAAATGGTAAGCAGACCTCACGCAAAACTCAGACAGAAGCACAATACCAGGCGTCATTAATTCCGCCTGAATTGACAACGGACGAACGCAGAAGAAGAATTGTATTCAAGCTGATGCTCAGGAAGAATGAAATGGGCTAGGCTCGAAGACAATGATTGAAATCTCTGAAGAGATCTAAGCTGACAAAACTCAGCTTAATTTTTGTTCTGGGGCATGCAGGTGTGAAGGCGAATTAACGCGTCAATATGCTTTCAGAAATAGACTGCGGGCGAGCAATAGACCAGGCTGATATTCTGATTTCCCTAAGGGATAGAGGCGTGTAAATGATTCAAAGAATGGGGGTTAATATGTAACCCTAACCACACTGCAAGAACACCAAATTAAATAGTGTGCAGCTAAACACAATCGCTATAATTGTAGCCAAAGAAGAATAGTAAACAAACAAAGAACTGGTATCGTGAGTCGCACCACGCTGAGAGACATACTGAGTGAGGGAGAGATAGGAACACTTATGGACTAATTGATTCGATGTGCAGTGATGATCATCTGACGTCTAAACTGAAACATCAGAAGATGAACAAGAAGAGTATACCATTCTTCTTCTTCTTCTTTACGTGAGTTCTTTACCACCAATTTTAATCATTCTTTGTGTGATATGTTTGATCTTTACCAAGAACGTGTATACGTTGCACATTGGTTTGCTAGGCCCTAAACGCATAGACTTCTACATGTTTAGGACACGTGCATCCGATTTCAGCCAAACCCCCTTAGTGGCCTCTTACGACATGCATGGCAGGTAACAGTGGTTCTATTCTTTACATCCCTAATTTGGGCTCCGGTAACCACTCGGGCAGGGTATATCATTAACATGTATCGTTTGTTTTTTGTTTTCCAATATCAAATACAACCATGAATATGACTATCGACGAAGTGGGTGAACTGGCAGAGACAGAGTGAATTTCAGATGTGCTGCAAAGAGAGCAACGTACTATAAAGGATACGCACCTTGATGATGATGATTATCAAATACGCATTTGTAACAACACAATAGGTAAAAGGGTCTCTCTCTCTCGCGATCACCGCTTAGACTGATGTACCAGATTTCCACATAAATTATGCTGTTATTTTTAGGGACCCCGTCTTCCGATACAGCTTCTCATTTAGCTCAGTATTTTCCAGCCAGGTTTCGTTTCTCAGGCCTGCTAGAAGTGGGCAGTCTCGCAGTAGGTGCTCTGCCGTCATACCCGCCTTCTCGCAGTGGCACAGGCTAGTTGTGATAATTTGTATTTGTTGTAGAGGTGGGACCGGAGTATGTTATGGCCAGTACGGAGGCGGAGAACGAATACTTGTTTGCTACAGGACAGACCATAGTACCCATCTTTGGCGCTGTGTTGAGGGTGGTCTTGCGACCACTGTAAAAGGGTCTAATGTCGAAGGATTGACTTCATTGCGCCGGATTTTACCACATACGGCTCTGCCCATCTCCTCAGAAATATCAAGCAACTTATCAAGAGCACTGTACAAAGCACAAACTCCGTAGCTTTGGCAACAATCCTTGGATTCTCTGGGGAAAAATATGCACATGTGAACAAAACGGCGCTGTCCAGATTCGAATCCACGATCTTCGGAACGGAATGCCAATTCTTAACCACTTAACCACTTAGCTACAGATATAATTACTACATCAACTCAAATTTAGTATTGTCTTGTTCTTTTCTTACAAAAGTCTAGAATCTCTGACTCGATAGAACACATTTAAGTGATCTCAAACTTACGGTATTGAATTGATCATTAAAGAATGTTTAACATACGATGCAAAGAAACCCGCATTTAGTCAGACAAGGTTGCAAAATACTAAAGGCTCTTGGGAGTAGATCCAAGCCCAAATATTCGGCGACAAAAGGATCATTAAAACGAATTGTGCAGCGAAGTGAAGGAAAGTGTTTGACTGTCAGCAAGACAGACTCGAACATTTCTAGGCCGTAAACTTCGGTTTCGGATGCGCTCGTCCTACTTTAGTAGGGGATTAACTGGGGCGCAACGTTATAGTCGTTCTTGGCAAGGACTGTTTTTATGTTCCAATAAATTTCGTGTGGTGCCGGGCCCGAGAAGCAAAGAATAGTACCACTGCAACCCACAATGCATGTCGTAAGAGGCGACTGATGTAGGGCTTAGAGATGCTACCCTAGTAAATAAAAAGCAGCGCAGAAATCGGATGTGCTGGCCTACTTGTGAGCGCATAACTGGCACAGTGTACAACAACTCTTAGGCTCAGATCACATACAAATCACACAGAGTGGTTAACAAGTGATCGATATGGAGCGTTCGAAAGAAGATATCATAACCTCCCAGTGGTTACCGGGACCCAAATTTGGGATGTAAAGAATAGAACCACTGTTACCTGCCGTATGAGTTACACTGCTACCACAGATGTCGTAAGAGGCGACTAAGGAGGTGTGGATGAAATCGGATGCACATGTCCTAAAGGTGTAAAAGTCTATACGTATTAGGTCCCACCAAACCAATTGCAACGTATACACGTTCTTTGGGAAGATCAAACATATCACAAGAGTGATCAAAATGGTCGTAAAAACGAACGCAAAGAAGAAGAAAAGATATCACAATAACAATGATCAAAATGCTCCAGTAAAACGAAAGAAACTAACAAACAAAATCACAAACGTCTCATACAGTTCTGCACAAACTACGTCATACGAAGATTTACTAGCAAATGAAGTTTCTTCCGACTTCAATTTGAGAATACCTGTAATATAGAATTTCAGAACAGAAATACCAACACTCTAATCATATGTATGACCATTTGAGTTACTCATTTTCCAATATAGTAATTACAACACAAGACTCAGTTGTCTCTTGTCAAAAATTAGTCCTTACCATCAACTCTTCGAGAAACAAATCAATAATACCTCATTAATGTTGGCTGTAAAATAGCCCTCACCAGGGATATGAAATATTTGCGCGTGAAATTCTTTAATCATTTTTAATTATTAAAACCAGCAAGAACAGGCCGATCCTTGTTCTTAAGTTGTAATTTAATTATATTTTAATTGTAAGCAAACACCAGAACTACAGTAATCTTTATCATCCTGTAATTATCGGAAATTTGGATATACAACAGATATTACTGTATTATTCTAAAATTGAGTTCTGAACTGAAATTTTTATAAGGCAGTAATATGGACTAAAATAAACCAAGTGAAAGAATTCAAATACTTAGGAAGCATATTCACAGAAGACGAAAACTAGATAGAGATAGTAAGTACAAAAGCAAATGCTGTAACCTACCAGCTAGCCTCATTGTTAAGGCACCCAAAAATTTCAGGCAGTAAGAAACAAATGATCAAACAGCATTTTATACCTACTTTGTGTTCCAGAGCCAAACATGGACAATGAGCAAAGCGCAGTCACAAATAACTACATGGAAATGCTTGCCTGAAAGTTACAACAACCAAGAAAAGACAGAATCACCAACATCAGCATAAGAAAGAAAGTTGGCACAACCGTGGTGAATTATATAGATAAACAAAGAATGAAGTGGTTTGCCACTTAATAAATCATCCAAACTCCACAGTATACAGAGTCTTCTCAACAGAACATCGGAAGAAGGCAAGAGGAAGACCACGGAAAAGATGGTTAGATGGCGTGCAGAATCCTGTGAAAGAGCAAAGATAACAATCACACAAGCCACCAGAACAGCGCAAAAACAGAAAACCACGACACTGGGCAACAACCCGGTAGCAGTGTGACGACAAAGAAGAAGAAGAAGTAATATGGAGGAGATAATGGTAGATGGAGGAAAGATAACAGAAGTAGAATAGTTCTTCTTCTTCTTCTTCTCGATGGTTCTTTTCGTTCTTTCGATCATTCTATTGTGATATATAAACAGCCTATACCAGTGATCTTGTTTGTTGGTGGCCAACATTTTCTCCGGATAAATCATAGTTTTTGTTTGCTATATTAATTTATAAAATAATAAACACGTTATACATTATTTTTGGTGTCCCAGCACCACTGGTCTCTAATGACGAGCCGCCACTGTCTGCCAGAACGCGTGTTTCGTCCATCTTCAGCGCCATTTGTGCTCTGGTGCTTATCCGTCGAGATGTGTCGGTTTCATCGAGCGTTATCGTTCGTCTCCGTCAACCTTTGCTGTCCCAGCCGACCTGCAAGACAGCGTATTGAATAGTTGAAATATATTGGCAGCTCGTAACCTAGATGAGGATGCAGAAAGAAACGCACAAGAAATGGAAATAAAACTTTAAAATGATGTCGTTCTGCTGTAATACTTCCTTTAGGAACGGTAGGACATGAGGAGGGTAGGACCATGAGCCTGTGCAATTTAATGGCCGCATAGCTAGTGCAGTCCTCTAATCTGTTCAGGTTAGAATTTTTCTTAATGCCACCGACAGAAGACATTTCATGGTCTTACCGTGATTTGTACACATGTCTGAGAAATTTTTTTTTCCGATCAAGGCATTGCTTCAGCTTTGGCTCGGTCCCATGGACATCGTAACCTCTTCGGTTCGTCCACGAACACCGTGAATCTGGGAATCTGTGGCTTTCTCCTGCCCACGGTTGAACCCTACACAAGGGCTAGCACCCACAGTCCAACGCGCTACGAACGCTGGGCACGCGGGCATGTCTGAGAATATGACCCGCGCTTTAATCCAGTGGGCCACACGCTCCACTAAGTGGAATAGCAGTTGCATTATTCAGGTCATTTGGGGACATATGGATGTGTATACAATCTGACACAATCTGTCACTGTGAGATTAGTATGAAATTGGTACACATATATCACTGTGAGATGCATATGACTCGGACAAAATCTGTCACTGTGAGATGGGTGTGATCGACATATATCACAGTGAATGGATATAAACAGGTGCACATATATCACTGTGTGATGGATATGAAACGGCACAATATATCACTGTGTGATTAATATGAAACCGCACAAATATATCTTGTGATGAATATGAAATCGGCACAATATATCACTGTGTGATGGATATGAAATCGGCACAAATATATCACTGTGAGATGGATATGAAACCGGCACAAATATATCACTGTGAGAATAGGTAATAGTAATAGCAGACAAAACTCTGTCACTCAAAGTCCGACAAGTGACAATAGACAATTATGGAAGCAAAATTCGAAGGATTGACTACACTGCACCGTGTTTTACCCCATATGGATCGGTCCTTCTCCGCAGAAATGGCAGGCCACCTGCCGAGAGTATTGCACAAAGCACGAACTCCGTAGCGTCGGCAACAATTCTAGTGATAGCAAGAAAAGAAAGAATGAAAGGAAACAAAATATGTCTCTGTAATTAATAATATTCAATCAGAAGGCAAAGTCAACAACAATAAGGAAGAAATGGGTAATAATTGATACATTCAGATGCTGTAACAAAGATGATTTTAGCGATGGGCATTCTCCTTCTTCTTCTTCAATGATCCAGCTGCACTTGAGTTCTTGCCCTTCGACCCAATGCTACGTAGTTGTATCTGCATGTGTTTGAAAGTTGTTCTTTTGTTTCGTATAAGGTCTTCCATTTATCTGGTCTTGGAGGAAAGAGGATGTTCCTGACGTCAATTAGTGCTTGGCACCTGGACCACAATCAACTATAAACTCATACGGGAGGGGAACACAGGTAAAAATGTGAAAACGCAGACCACAACCGGTCAGGTGACCTCGCATTCCAGTATTGTTGTATATAGAGGAATTCATGTTAAAATCAACACAAAATGCTAAATCAAGGTTATATTATGCAACAAGTTAAGTTTAACAATAAGGAATATCAATATTATGAATATTTTTGTCAATAAAAAGCCATTTACTCACATAATTTGTAAAATTGCAAAAATTTCTGTCAGTGTTCTATCAAACATATATAGATTAACCCCCTTCCCAACTGAAACTAGTTCAGGGTTTCCCGTCAGTTATGCGCCCCAAATTAAAGTTGGCTCTGCCTGGACATAACTAGTCCTTGTAGGATAAGTCCTTCTGAAAATGAACAAAATATTTCTTTGCAAGGAAAGTTTAGTTTAGTTTAGTTTAGTTTAGTCGTCGAATCATCATGACTTCACGTCGAACCAATTAGTCCATAAGTGCTCCGATCTCCCCCTTAGTATTTCCCTCAGCGTGTGGCGACTAACGACACCTGTTCTTTGTTGGTTTACTGTTCTTCTGTGGCTATCAGCATAGCGTTCTACACCACATTTGACTTGTAGTTCTTGCAATCTGGTTAGTGCTGTAGATTCACCACTATTACTTGAACAGCACGATCTTCCTAGTCAAGAGTTGTTTGTGGCAATGAACTAAAATCAGTTACGGAGAACAGGTAAAATATGATCAATAGCAATAAACATGTACAGGTGATTAAGAGTTTCGAAAATTCATTAAATAGACAAACATCAGTATTAGAACAGTTACTCATTTCTTAAATCGCCTAGCCTACAATAGAGCGTCTTTACTGTACAACCAGTATGATTCCCTTGGCAATGATAAATCCGATTACCCATTGCTGCCCAATATTGTTACCTGCCATGGACATAACTATCCTGTTATCTTCTGAAAATGAAAAATATTCTGATAAGAACAAAATCTAGTTCGTTAGATTAGTGGACAATCACTCAGGTAATCATTATCCTATAATCCATTGCTCAGGCAATCTTCTCAGGTGGCGACGACAGGTCATTATTGGCGTGATGTTGTGGATACAAACATAGCGTTCAAGACAGTTTCTGGCTTGAACAATCTGTTACTGTGAAATTGTTCTTGCAAGGAACACAATCAGTTACTGTGAAAATGTTGTTCTTGCAATGGACAAAATCAGTGACTGTGAAAGGTTATTCTTGCAATGGACAAAATCTGTTTACTGTGAAAAGTTATTCTTGCAATGGACAAAATCTGTACTGTGAAAGGTTGTTCTTGCAATGGACAAAATCGGTACTGATGAGAAAGGTTATTCTTGCAATGGACAAAATCTGTTACTGTGAGAAAGGTTGTTCTTTGCAATGGACAAAATCTGTTACTGTGATAAAGATATGCACAATGGACAAATCAGTTACTGTGATAAAGATGTGCAACAATGGACAAAATCAGTTTCTGTGAAACCTGCTCCTTACAAGTCGGCTGGGGACAGCAAAGGCTGATGGCGGGCAAACGTAGTAAACGCTGGCTAAAACAGGACACATCGCCGAAGGATAAGCACCAGAGCTCAATAGGCTGAAGATGTGACAAACCCACCATGCTAAGGCTGCATGAATCAGATTTCCACATGAATGAGATTTATGGAAATGTGATAATCAGTCTAAGGTGATCCGAGAGAAGAGAGAGAGAGAGAGAAAGTTACTGTGAGAAGATTGTGCATACAATGGACATACATTAGAAGGTAAAATCAAGAAAACGGTTGATGCTACAAATAAGAAGAAAACTGAAGTATTTTGGACATATAAAAAGCACGAAGGCTAAAAAGTCTATAATAGAAGGAGGCATCCTGGAAAGAGGATAGAGAACACCACGGTGAAGATGGATTCAAGATGTAACTTATGATTTGAACAAGACGGCTGCAGAACCGTAACATCTGGCCTATGAGAGAGAGAGAGATTTCGTGCGACTATTAGGTGTCAAAGTTCTGTTCAGGACAAGATATTTGATGATTTAACTCAGAAACAAAACAAAACAAGATCTGAAAGGTTGTACAAACATAAAGTAACTTCAACCATTTCTTTGTCAAAATAATTATCCATTATTACATTATTTAGTTTTGCATGAGTCGAACGGTTTACCAAGCGGAAATTTGCCCTTTCTTTGTGACACCACATTTATATTTAATGAATTACTTCCTTCTTGGCCAATACTTTGTCCAGCAAAGGTGTGAGAACTAAGTGTCATCCAAGTGTCATGTGACATATGAGAATGGAGACGGACAGTAATCAGTACACTTTCTCCTTTATTTCTTCATATCTTATTTTGACATTTCTTCTCTACATCTTCTTCTTCTTCTCTTCCACAATTTATTTCTTTATAGAAGTGTTGGGGACAAAATGTAGTGATCTTGTTCTAATGCACTTTCTAAGCTGTTATTCATTTTCATAAGGCTGTTCGTGATGCCGTCACTCCATTTTTTGCGTGGTCTTTCTCTTGCTCTGTACTCGTTATACTTTTTCCAGTGTGGCTGTCTGTAGTAGGCGATACCAGAGCCTTCTTGTCAGGTGTCCAAACCATTTAATCCGCTGTTCTTTTATGAATTGCATGACTGTAGCTTAAGATAGTGAGCGGGCGTCTGTAGTTTAAGCGGTAGTCAGCTCGATTCACAACCCACTCGTATCTGGTTCAAACTCCGAGGCATTCAGTTTGGAAGAAAATTCGATTCCGTGGGATTCTTACGAAAAGTAACAATAGACCTCACCGTTCAGAAAACAGTTACAAACTACTGAACGTATAAGTGGTGCCTAGAAAATCATCGATTCGTTTACTATGGTTTGATGGATACTTCCCGAAAAGCGATATGCCGATTTAATTCTTCATGTATTGCAGTTTCATGTACATTCTGATTTTTTATTTCTAATTTTGCTTATTGTCACACCTGCAGCTCTTCTAAGACACCTCATCTCTGCCGTTATGATTGCCCGTTCATTAGCTGCTGTTATTGACCATGTTTAACACTGATAACATAGTGATGACCAGACTTATTGTCACACCTGCAGCTCTTCTAAGACACCTCATCTCTGTCGTTATGATTGCCCACTCATTAGCTGCTGTTATTGGTCATGTTTAACACTGGTAACATAGTGATGACCAGAAAATCGTTCTCACCTTTTACTTCTTCAAAATTATTTTACTAATCCATCATTCCTTTATTCGTCTTTTTCTCTGTCCTCTAATCCTGTTTTTCCTCACAGCGTCAGGATAAGAAGAGACTTATAGAACAGGTTTTTGTGTGTGCTTCATAAACATTGGTTATCGTCACCTCTCTTTTCTCGGAAGTCCCCCTTTTTGCTTGGACGACCTTTTGTTTTGTATCCACTGCATCGGAGTCTTCTTCGAGCGCTCCATATCGAACACCTGGTTAACCAGTCTTGGTGATTTGATTCGTATGTGATCTGAGCCTAAGAGAGATCGTACGTTGTGTCAGTTATGCGCCTACAAGTAGGTCAACATCCGATTTCTGGGATGAATTTTTTTTTGACTAGAGTAACTTCTCTAGGCCCGTACCTCACTCGCCTTTTACGACATGCTTTGTAGATCACAGTGTCACTATTCTTTGCTCCCCTTGCGATCCCAGCAACACACGGCAAATCAAGAAGCAATAAATAATTCATCGCTTTATGTCTCTCCCATAAATATCTTTATCGTTTTCTGTTTGTTTTTTCAACTTTTCTGTGAACATTTTAAATATAAATCTCTGGTTCTAGTAATAGTTGTCTGGGTATTAAATAGTTTCTCTGTTCAATTCTGCACTTTCTCACACACACATTCTTCCCTCTACTGTCCTCTTTCTCAATCTTTCTCTTGAATCCACAATGGGACAAAACGCCAAAGTGCCCCAGGGGCCAATTAGGGAGGCAACAGGAGAGGATGTCGAAAATCTGCAACGTCTGCGCATGCGCTAATTAAAGGACTGTGTTGAGGTCTCCTGGTGTTTGTTGATTTGTCAATATCTTGTTAAAGTATTTGTCATTATTTTATATGTCTTTGAAATTGTGTTTTCTAAAGAATAAAGAGAGAGGGCAGAGAAGAATAAAGAATGTGAGAGAAAGGGCATGGTAAACAGAGAGGGAGAGAGAGAGAATGAGAGTTTAAAAAAAGAGAATAGAGAGAGAATGAGAGTGAGAGAGTAAGATGACATTGGTAGATGAAAGAGAGAGAAGAGAGAATGAGAGAGAGAGAATGAGGGGAGAGAGAAAGAGAGAATGAGAGAGAGTAGAAGTAAAAGTGAAAAGAAATGACATTTGTAGATTGAAAGAGAGGGTAAAAAAGGAATGTCATCATTATAGAGAGTGAGAGAGAGAGAGAGAGAGAGAGAGAGGAACGGAGAAAGAGAGAGGTTTGTAAGAGTGAAGAGAAATTACGCCGACATAAAATATATATATATAGAGAGAGTGAGAGATGGAGAGCGAGAGAGAGTTATAGAGAGATAAAGCGAGAGTTCGAGTTAGATAGATAGAGATAGAGAGAGCTAGAAATAGATGAAGCGATGGAAAGAGAAAGAGATAGAATTAGAAAAGATAGGAGAAAACATAGAAAACAGAGAAAATGATAGAGATAAAAGAGAAAATGATAGAGAAAATGATAGAGAAAAAAGAAAATGATAGAATAAAGAGAAAATGATAGAGAAAATGATGAGAAAATGAGAAAATGATAGAGAAATGATGAGATAACAGAGAAATGATAGAAAATGATAGAGATAACAAGAAAATGATAGAGAAAATGATAGAGAAAATGATAGAGAAAATGATAGAGATAACAAGAGAAAATGATAGAGAAAATGATAGAGAAACAAGAGAAATGATAGAAAAATGATAAGAGAAAATAGAGATGAAAAAGAAGAGAAAATGATAGAGATAAAAGAGAAAATGATAGAGAAATGATAGAGAAAGAGAATGATAGAGAAAAAGATAGAGAAATGATAGAGATAACAAGAGAAAATGATAGAGAAAATGATAGAGATAAAAGAGAAATGATAGAGAAATGATAGAGATAACAGAAAATATAGAGAAATAGAGATCAAGAAAATGATAGAGAAAATGATAGAGAAAAGATAGAAAATGATAGAGAAATGATAGAGAAAATGATAAAAGAAAATGATAGATAAGAGAAAATGATAGAGAATACAGATAGAAAATGATAGAAATGATAGAAAATGATAAATGATGAAAATTAGAGAAATCAATAGAAAATGATAGAGAAAATGATAGAGAAAATGATAGAAGAGAAAACATAGAGAAAATGATAGAGAAAATGATAGAGAAAATGATAGAAGAAAAATAGAAAATGATAGAGAAAATGATAGAGAAAATGATAGAGAACAATGAAAATGATAGAGAAAATGATAGAGAAAATGATAGAGAAAATGATAGAGAAAATGATAGAGAAAATGATAGAAAATGATTGAGAGAAAAGAAATGATAGAAAATGATAGAGAAAATGATGAGAAAATGATTAGAAAATGTTAGAGAAAACAGAGAAAATGATAGAGAAAATGATTAGAGAAAATGAAATATAGAAAATGTTAGAGAAAATAGAGAAAATGATTGAGAAAATGTTAGACAGAGAAAACAGAGAAAATGATTGAGAAAATGTTAGAAGACAGAAAACAGAGAAAATGATTGAGAAAATGTTAGACAGAGAAAACAGAGAAAATGATTGAGAAAATGATATAGAAAACAAGAGAAAATGTACAAAAGATTCCAAGAAACGTAGATAAATGTCTTATTACAGGCAACTTAATGGAACTCAATTATGCAGAAGCCGATACATAGAAACATCTTCACTGCTGGAAGTATTACTGCCGCAGACCCGTTCTGGGTTATATAAAACAGCCCGGGCCAATCAGACAAGTCTGGGACATACAAACGACAAGACAATAAAGCTTACTTTAGAGAAATCTCCCGAGAGAAATTGGTCGTAAATCTATTCTTGTGAAGTTAGAGGTCTGATAGATGTCGCCAGTTGGGTGATACCCTCAGATTCATGGAATGTGTGGAGCTGTTGGAGGATTTTTTCTTTTACTAGTTTTAAGAGAATGTGTTTTATCTTTGATTTTTGTGTGTTAATGTTTATCTTACAAGGAGAGATAGAGTGAGAAACGAGAATATCAGAAACATCGTTGGTACTATACCATACAGTACATCGAGAAGCAAAGAATCAAGTGGTTCGGTCATCTAATGAGAATGGAACCTATTTACTACATTACTTGCCAACAATAATCGACTCAGCAAACCCGTTGTTCAGGTCCGAACCTGGATGCTAGTAGGGTGAATTTGTTTATAGCGGTAAGGAACCATCGATATACAATCTTCTGATATCTGTTGGGAGCTGAGCACCTATGGTCTGCCTGGTGCAATACGTCGTTTAGTAACATAACAAATCAATAATCGCATCAGTCTGCCCAGTCTGCCGTCTGCCAGCGTGTTCTAGCGGTTGGACTACCGTGACAAGTTCTCTGTAGTGGCATCTTCCGCGGACTGGCAAACACAAGTTCTCAGATTTGCGTGTTCGTCACCGACAAGACATCCTATGGACCGAGCGAGCTTTCAGCTCAGTAGCTTCTGGATCGGAAGAGAGACGTTGAGCGCAGGCACAGGCAGCAAGAACACGATGGATAGATAACATCTCAGAGTCTCTTCGAAAGCAAGGACTAGCAACGTCAAGCTGAACACACCCTGGTACAAGATAGCAAACTAAATCTCTCAACTACGCCTCACGGCAAATGTGGCTAAGATAAGATAAGGAATGTTTATCTGACACTTGCTTCATTGGGATCATCTGAGTATCTGTAGTAACTTTGAAGGATACTAAACTGTTTTACAATTTGTGTGTATGTATACCTGTTTTCGTGTGTGCATATGCACTCGTTTCCGTGTCTGTATGTATGCTTGTTTTCTTGTGTATATGCAGTGAAGAACACACTATGAGTACCCCAGTGCTATATTGAACCAATACTTATATATTGCAGCTAATCATAGACAATGAACAAACAATCAATAAGATCATTGAAAGCCACAGAGATGTGGTTTTACAGAAGAATGCTGAAAATTCCATGGAAGCTACGAAAAAAATGCAGAGATTTTTAAACCGACATGCATACACAGAAACCTTATCAAAAGAATAAGAATCAGACAATCCAGGTTCTTCGGGCATATAATGCGAAGAAAAGGTTTAGAACATTTGGTGAATACAGGTAAAATTCAGGGAAGGAGAGATCGTGGAAGACAGAGGGAGAAGATGCTGGATGGCCTGACATCACGGCTCGACAAAAGATCGACGTCAGAACTGATTACATGCACTAAACAAAGAGAGTTGTGGAGAGGCATGAGATCGCCTACGCCGGCAGGCATGGCACTTGATTGATTGATTGATATGCGATATAAGGGAAGACTGCAGTAAAACTATGTAAATGTCGAAACACGTAAAAACAAAGTAGTGTAATTTTACAAAATACAAAAACAATGACAGTACAAGCAACTTTCGATCAAAAGGCCTTTATCAAGCAAAGAATGCAACATATATTTATCCATTTCCGTGTCTGTGTGTATGAGTTTCTTAGTTCGCTTAACTCAGTGCATACCATGGACCATTAAAAGGGGCCTCTATGCCGAAATGATCAAAACGTTTTCCTGGCGTTCTGAAAGCTGGAGATACAAATCCGGACCTAGTCAGTTGTGAAATTTGTTTCGGAAATCTCTAGGATTGTTGCTGGAGTTACGGAGTTCGTGCTTGTTCAACACTCCCGGCAAGTGGCGTGTCATATCTGTCGATAGGGACGGAGCCATATGGGAAACCCGTGTGTAATGAAATAATCACAGATTTCACAAAATGCTATAGTAAACATTATATTAACTTTATTGACTTTGAAAAGTTAATTGATAGAATACAACGTGAAATAGTTAGAGAATTAAGTAGAACAATAACTTAAAGATATGAATCATAGCTGGAACACAACACAGAAGACGGCCAAGAATAGAGAGGGATGGTTTGCATTTGTTGCTACCCTAAGCGCCTGGAGCGTGTGTCATTTGTGCTGCCCTAAGCGCCTGGGGCGTTGTGCATTTGTTGCTGCTTAGCGCCGGGCGTGGTGCATTTGTGCTGCCTAAGCGCCTGGGCGTGGTGCATTTGTTGCTGCCCAAGCGCCTGGGGCTCACGTGCATAGATGATAGATAGATAGATAGATAGATAGATGATAGATAGATAAATTAGATGATAGATTAGATAGAAAAGATAGATAGATGAATAGATAGATGATGATATAGATAGATAGATAGATAGATAGATAGATAGATAGATAGAAGTAGATGGATAGATAGATAGAATGGGTAGATGGTAGATGGATAGATGAGGTAGAATAGGTGAATAGGTGTAGATGGGATAGATGAGGTAGAATGGGTAGATGGATGATGATGATGAGATAGATAGAGTGATAGATAGTGATGATAGATAGTGATGAGTAGATAGTAGATGTGATAGATAGATAGTAGATAGGTAGATAGGGTAGATAGATAGATAGATAGATAGATGGAGTAGATGAGGTAGATAGATGAAGGTAGATGGGTAGAAGGTAGAGAGAGAGAGAGAGGAGAGGAAGGATGCATGAATGACGATGGCTGATCAGCACAGTTGACAAGTGAAAGAAATTGGTCCTCCTTCCTCCTGCATACTGGGGTTAGAATAGTGAAAGGACAGACACTTCATACCCCAAGGTCTGAAAAGGTTAGTGGCCTTTTTTATATTCAAAGGTCAGGCATTTAAAGGGCAAGAATTGATTGTAATGGACCTGATGTCCCCATGTTGTTCGGTCTGTCTCTGCAGAACTAGAGATTTCAAACGAAAGGAAGATACTATAGCTATATACTAATTATTCATTAACAGACTCCAGTTAGCAAACAATGGATACAATATGAGAATAAACATCGACAAAACCGAAGTAATGACATTCCCTAGAGAAGAAAACGTAACCAATATCTCCATCGACAAATATCCATTAAAACTAGTCAAAGACTTTACATATCTAGGAGAAATTTTTCCAGGAACTTGAAGAAAAAATAACGAAACTCAACATATAAGCAATAAAACAAATCAAATCATAGGACACACGCCACACATTTTAAAATTCAAGCATGTCAGCATGAACACAAAAAGAGGGTAGTTCAATGCAAACGTTCCCCCAACATCATGCTACCAGTTCCAAACCTAGACGCTGACGTCAAAACGATAGAAGAAAACTAGTCACGACAGAGATGAAGTGTCTGTGCAGAATGATGGAAGTATGTAAAAGAGACCGGTTGAGAAATGAAGACATTGGAGAAAGTGGTGACCATATTGGTACTTCTTCTTCTTCTTATCCACCATTGACTTCTTTATGGAAGTGTTGGAGGTGAAACATAGTGATCTTGTGTGTGCTTGTTCTTCTCTTCCATCATTGACTTCTTTATAGAAGTGTTGGGGGTGAAACGTAGTGATCTTGTGTGTGCTTGTTCTTCTCTTCCACCATTGACTTCTTTATAGAAGTGTTGGGGGTGAAACGTAGTGATCTTGTGTGTGCTTGTTCTCTTCCACCATTGACTTCTTTATAGAAGTGTTGGGGTGAAACGTAGTGATCTTGTGTGTGCTTGTTCTCTTCCACCATTGACTTCTTTATAGAAGTGTTGGGGGTGAAACTGTAGTGATCTTGTGTGTGCTTGTTCTTCTCTTCACCATTGACTTCTTTATAGAAGTGTTGGGGGTGAAACGTAGTGATCTTGTGTGTGCTTGTTCTCTTCCACCATTGACTTCTTTATAGAAGTGTTGGGGTGAAACGTAGTGATCTTGTGTGTGCTTGTTCTTCTCTTCCACCATTGACTTCTTTATAGAAGTGTTGGGGGTGAAACGTAGTGATCTTGTGTGTGCTTGTTCTCTTCCACCATTGACTTCTTTATAGAAGTGTTGGGGTGAAACGTAGTGATCTTGTGTGTGCTTGTTCTCTTCACCATTGACTTCTTTATAGAAGTGTTGGGGTGAAACATAGTGATCTTGTGTGTGCTTGTTCACTTCCTCCATTGACTTCTTTATAGAAGTGTTGGGGTGAAACGTAGTGATCTTGTGTGTGCTTGTTCTCTTCCACCATTGATTTCTTTATAGAAGTGTTGGGGTGAAACGTAGTGATCTTGTGTGTGCTTGTTCTCTTCCACCATTGACTTCTTTATAGAAGTGTTGGGGGTGAAACTAGTGATCTTGTGTGTGCTTGTTCTCTTCACCATTGACTTCTTTATAGAAGTGTTGGGGGTGAAACCGTAGTGATCTTGTGTGTGCTTGTTCTCTTCCACCATTGACTTCTTTATAGAAGTGTTGGGGTGAAACGTAGTGATCTTGTGTGTGCTTGTTCTCTTCCACCATTGACTTCTTTATAGAAGTGTTGGGGGTGAAACGTAGTGATCTTGTGTGTGCTTGTTCTCTTCCACCATTGACTTCTTTATAGAAGTGTTGGGGGTGAAACGTAGTGATCTTGTGTGTGCTTGTTCTCTTCCACCATTGACTTCTTTATAGAAGTGTTGGGTGAAATGTAGTGATCTTGTGTGTGCTTGTTCTCTTCCACCATTGACTTCTTTATAGAAGTGTTGGGGGTGAAACGTAGTGATCTTGTGTGTCTTGTTCTCTTCCACCATTGACTTCTTTATAGAAGTGTTGGGGGTGAAACGTAGTGATCTTGTGTGTGCTTGTTCTCTTCCACCATTGACTTCTTTATAGAAGTGTTGGGGGTGAAACGTAGTGATCTTGTGTGTGCTTGTTCTCTTCCACCATTGACTTCTTTATAGAAGTGTTGGGGTGAAACGTAGTGATCTTGTGTGTGCTTGTTCTCTTCCACCATTGACTTCTTTAAGAAGTGTTGGGGTGAAACGTAGTGATCTTGTGGTGACTTGTTCTCTTCCACCATTGACTTCTTTATAGAAGTGTTGGGGTGAAACGTAGTGATCTTGTGTGTGTTTGTTTTAAGACACTTTGTAAGCTGATATTCATGTTCGTAAGGCTGTTCTTGATGCCGTCGCTCCATCTTTGCGTGGTCTTCCTCTTGCCTTGTACTCATTATACGTTTTCTGTGTGGCTCTCTGTGGGAAGCGATACCAGGGCATTCTGGTCAGGTGTCCAAATCATTTAATCTGTTGTTCTTTTATGAATTGCATAACTGGTTTCACATCCAGTCTTCTTCTGATTTCTTCATTTCTAATTGTGTCTCTTATTATCACACCTGCAGCTCTTCTAAGACACCTCATCTCTGTCGTTATAATTTTCCGCTCATTAGCTGCTGTTATTGGCCATGTTTGACCCTGGTAACATAGTGTTGGCCAGAAAATCGTTCTTATGAGATTTGCTTTAGTTGTTAGCGGTATCTCTTTGTGTGACAACAGTGGTGTTAACTGTCCCATTACTTAGTTAGCTTTTGTGCAACGATTGCTGATTTCGCTATCGATACTTCCATCTGCTATGAAAATTGCTCCTAAGTATTTGGCCTCAATTGTTTGTTTTATTTCTACGTTCTGGAGTTTTATTGTAAGGCTTTCACTTGGTACTGCACTTTATTTAAATGAAAAAAACATTAAATGGTTCGGCCACACAAGCAGGTTACCAACAGACAGTGCGCCTCAATAGCAATGCTACTTCGATATAATATATTGTCTATTATCTATTCCCATGTGGAAGATGTAGTTGGCTGTCCACTCTTGCCACTAAGCGTAGGGATGGGAGCTTTAATGTGCGTTCTAGGGCTAGATGAGTCGCTCTTGTTGTGTTATATCCGTGTTTATTTAGTGTGGTCTTGATATTGTCTTTCCATCTTTTCTTGGTCTTCCCTTAGCTCTAGTACCCGATCTCCTTTTATTGTATGCTGTTATTGGTGATACAATATATACCAAGAAAAGTCCGCCAAAAGGTGGACCTCAGAGACAATAGAGGCAATGAAAAATACTATTTATGAAGCGCATGCAAAGGCCCATTGTAGGTCTCTTCTTATCATGAATCTGCGAGGCAAATCAGAATTAGAGAAAGAGAGACTATTTATTTCCCAAACTAACTGACCACTGGCAGCTCAAGCATTCTTGTCACATCACATCCCATGATGGCGATCTGTCATTATTCCTCAAGTGACCCAGATATTTACTGGACTTTCAATTTCCTCCCTATTTCTCAGTGGCCTAGATGAGCTTAGGGATTAACGACTCGCGCTATATGTGACGTATCCCTTTCGTTATCTTGGTTAATCTTGACGTTCCTCAACACTTCAGGTCGGTTACAGCGAGTGATCTAAATTAGCATTCATTTAGTCTACCAACGTTAACAACTATACATCACATGGTTTATGCTAATTTCATTGTCCAGGACAGTTAGGATTTAATTGGTGAGTACAGTGCCGGATTAATCCAGCGCGGGGTGTGTAGCAAATGTTACCAAGAGGCCCTAGGTTTTGTATGTATGATAATTTAAAAAAAACACAACTTTTACAAACAAACTTTTGTCGATTTAATGCGAACAAATTTAGAGATAACTTTCTGCAGCACACTTAGCAACCAAATTCAGTGAATGTGCAAAACAGGAATGTATTCTGGTACTTATTTATCTCCTTAATGCGTGCTTGTAAGCTTGTAATTTTACAAGCTAAACATCTTCTGCCCTAGGCACGGAGCCTCCAGAAACCCGGGGCCTGTAGCATTTGCTACTTCTGCTATAGGGATAACCCGGCACTTGGTGAATAGGTATATCCAAATCTCAAGGGAAAAAACTGAAATCAATAAACACAGTTACCTCTGAAGTTGTAGTAAGGTTCGCCAGAATGGCGAGGGACATTGGTGATAAAGAAAGCAAACCTTCAAGTAAAAATCAGTAAAATACTTTGATTGTTAAGTCTTTGATTTGCTTTAACTGATATTTGTCGATGGAGATATTGACTGACTACATCTCAATTCATAGTTGACGGAAAAAGAAAAACAAGAAAATGAACAAAGTAGATACGTAGATATTAGACAATTATTTGAGGACCATCCCAGAAAAAGTTGCCAAACACTGAATTTGAACCACTGCCATTATATATTTAAGCCTACTCGATGAGCCATTGAGGCAAGCATTTTTAAGACCAGACCAGCTATAAGGAAAATATATATGTACTGTTGGTTCGTCTTATATATCTGACCGATATATCAATGAAACAGATGTAGTTATATATACTGATGGTTCAGTCATTCGCCAACAACGCTGTGCGTGGGCTTTTCTTAGCACGCTCAGGTGAAAAATAAAAGAGAGGCCAGTGGAGCCTACGCGACAACCACAAGTAGTCTCTGTGGCTGAGTGGTTAAGCCCTTTGCCTTGTTAGTCGAAGGTCGTGGGTTCGAGTCCGGACCGCGTCATTCTGTTCACGAGTGCAGTTTTTCCAGAGACCCTAGGATTGTTGCTGAAGCTACGGAGTTCGTGCTTTGTGCAATGCTGTCGGCAAGTGGAGTGCCATTTCTGCGGAGAGGGACAGAGCCGAATGGGGTAAAACCCGGTGCAATGAAGTCAATCCTTCGGCTTTTAAACCCTTTTTTACAAGTAGTCTGACAATGAGGTACGGGCGGTTACAGAGGCGGTGATGTGGTTGGCATCTCATAAGCACTGTCGTGTTTTCGTATTTAGTGACTCCATGAGTATAATTCGTAAAGGTGAAACAGAAATGGTGAGACCAAACTGTTTGCAGTTACTAGTACACACAGTGATCTGAGAGATCACTTTCAATTTTGTACCTGGGAACACTGTAGTCAGGGGTAATGAACGAGTTAATAGATTTACTGGCATGCTATGATATCAGAGGGATCTGCAATGGACCGAAAGTGCATTCTTAACGCGTTGTCTTTCCGAACAGAGAAGTTTCAGGGTTGTGAATCCATGTCACTGACCAGATTGAGAGAGATGGGTGTCAATATTGGTACAGCCCGAAAAGAACGACATACCAAATATGCAAGAAGATCGATTACTCAACATCAAACTCGTGTTGGGCCGCTGGAAGAAGTTGGATATTTTGAGAATGGGCTCGGAGCACTTAAGGACATGATCGGAGTGTTGTGATAATAGTCTTTATATAACTGATAACTGATATCTATTTTTTTTTTTTTCGATCCAGAAGCACTTGAGCTTTTCAGCTCTTCGGCTCGGTGCCATGGACATCGTAAATCTGGGAAATATGTGGCTTTTTCTGCAATCCCGCGGAATTGAACCGCAGACACAGAGGATAGTCACCCGTAGTCCAACGCGCTACGAACACGCTGGGCAGACGGGCAACTGATATCTAAAGTGCCTAAAGGCGAAGGATTGATTTCCTTGAAGAGGGTTTGTCCATATGGTTCCGCCCCTGTTGACAGAAATGGCTCGCTATCTAACGTGTGTTGCCCAAATCACGAACTCCGTAGCCCCAGCAACAATAATAGCGATCACATGAAAAACATTGCACAGACAACTCGTTCTAAATTCAGACTTAGAACCTTCAGAACGACAGGCAAACATCTTAACAACGTCATCTTAAAGACCCCTTTCTCATATTTACAAGCATATAGGTTAATAGTTTATGCTTGTTCTAGCACTTTTCAATCTAACTTGATTTCTATACTATACAGTCATGATGATGAAACGCATGAGAGCGCCAAGATTTTCGTGTGGAGATAGGGCGTAATTTTGGTTACAAGATCAGTTATCAGTTATATGAGGGACTGCCTCGGTAGTTTATAGTAGCTCGCCTGCTAGCTGTGAGACGCCTCATAGCTCGGGTTCGAACCTACTGTCGGCATTTGTTCGAGTCTCTGGTCTTCTCAGACGATAAGCTGAGTACTTCTGAGTCGGAGAAATCTGCCTGTATGGGAGGAATACTAATCTACGAGTGACGATGAAACACGGCCCAGTGTAAGTAGCATTAGATTGACTGCGCATTGGAGAAATTGAAAAGGATTTTGAAATCAGTTTCAGAGATGAAACTCGTCTGAGTTGAAAGCGGACGAAAGAAAAAAAGAAAAAAAAAAAAAAAGTTATATGAGGACTATCATCATAGCACTCCGGACATGTCCATAGGTGCTCCGATCTCCGCCTCAGCAAATCCAGCAGCGTCCAGCTACCCAACACGCCAGTTCGATGTTGTCTAAAGCATAGACAAGATACGATCTGTAAACCCAACTTTGGATTGTGTCTGTGTCGTAGAGCTTAGGCGTACGACTCTCTTACCAAAAATAGTTAGTTTCTTCACTCGTGAATTTATTGTGGTATTTTTCGTGAGATCCCTGCTGTCAGTCTAGGTGAGATCGAGTTCCTAGTGCTATCAGAGATGGACGATAAAACGTAGGTCCCGTGTTCAAGTTGAGCGGTCATTAGAACCCTTGGCAGTTAGAAATCGAGAAGAGCAGGTTGAAAAGTCACTGCTCGGTAAAATTCATTAAAAATATTAACAAATTCAGAGTGTTCAAGATAATTGCAGCCCCATTGACAAATCGAAAGTTGCCAGATAACCTATCGCGTTGAGTTTATTTACTATTTAAACCGGTTCTGACTAGCTCGTCCTACGTCACATTTGTTCATCGCCCCTTCCCGCACTACAATTACACACCATCACACAACCTTGACCTATAGTACGTCATAACTGAACCTTCTCATTTCCATACATATATGCCAGATTAGCTCCACTCATGGGCTGCTTTTAAGTTGAACACCCTGTATAATTTCTACAAAATATCTTATCTATCTTCAAAATTACATCGGGGCTCTCGCCGGTGTTACGAGTTTTGCACTGCCGTTGAGATCTTCCTGTGTAAGAAAGAGATCGGAGCACACATGACTACTCACCGAAGTGTATTGATAATGGTCCTATCAATCATTCAAGCAATCACTCAAACCCAATTCATGTCAAACTATGCAACGTGCAGCAAACCACTTGATGGAAATCAAGAATTCAACTGACCATCCGCAGCAAAACTTGGGCCTTCCTTAAATGTCAACAAAGACATTAATACAAATTCGATTTGTCCATGTTTATTCACCGGAAGGAGATTGTGTTCACATTTCGATTATCAAATCATTTCTTCGCTGCATTCTGTCTAAATCTTATCCAATTCTATTGCAAGACTTGTATTCCGTATTTGAATAAGATAAACCAGATTACGATTTCCTTTATTAATTCCGCTATAAACAGATTATAAACTGAAACTACATTTATTTCTAGTTTATATGTTTTCTTACGTTTATAAGATTTGCATCTTCGGCCCAACAAAAAACATGCAGTTTGTGGAAAACGGAAAAGTTTGGAGAAAGTCCCCAGACTTTTCTTCTTCTTCTTGAACGCCCATATCGACCACTTATTAAAACATTGTTGTGGATTAAGTGTGATCTGAGCATAAGAGCGATTTTGCGTTGTGTCAGTTATGCGTGCCTATGGGTGTTTAGGCTAGCACATCCAATTTCTTGCCACGCTTTTTATTTACTAGTGTGGTTTTCCCTAGAACTGTAGGACGGATTGGTTTGCCTCTGTTTTTCTTCAGGGAAATGCATTTTGGTTACCAAAGGTCGTTATTGGTTACTAAACTGACGTCATTGCACTTCGGGCAAACCAATAGGTGCTCAGTCTCCCTCAGCATATATAGAAGAGTATGCATACTGCTGGTTCCAGTGACTCGCTGATGAAACACACTTCTCTTTCTATCCCTCAAGCATCCAGTTCTACCTGTACAACGGTTTCATGATCAAGCTGGGCATGTAAAATAAAAAAAACACACTTAACAGTTGATGATAAAAAAAAGTAGGTGAAACTTAAAATTTCTGCAAACTTATTCACTACCCTCAAAACTACATCGGCAACCTCATCAATGTTACAGAGTTCGTGCTCTGCAGCTGAGATCTTCCTGTGTAAAGAAGAGATCAGGCACACATGTCTAACTCTCCGAAGTGCAATGATATTTTTTATAATGGAAAAACAGACAACTTGTCATCTATAGCATCAAAAGTTGGACTGCAGATAAGCTATGAAAAAACAAATATAATGAAGACACCTATGGCAAGTAATGCAGATATCACACTGGAATCTAAAATGATAAAAATAACAGAGCAGTTCATCTATTTAGGTAGAAGTTTTGATTGCACAGGAAATGTTAACAAAGAAATTATGATACGAATTGGTAAAGCAACATCAGCTTTTAAAAGTCTAAATAAAATATGGAACTGCAAGTTATATAGTATTAAAACTAAATTACGAATTTTCAATTCAAATGTTGTATCAATCCTAACATATGCTAGCGAGAGTTGGAAAATGACTAAAGATGTAGAAAGCAAGTTGAATGCATTTGAAAATAGATGTCTGAGAAAAGTAATGAATATAAAATGAAACGAATTCAGCAGAAGTGATGAAATCAGAGACATGTCTGGTCAACCACTAGTGACAACTGTTATAAGAAAGAGAAGATGGAAATATGTTGGGCACACCTTGAGGAGAAATGATCAACGAATATCAAAGTAGGCATTGAAGTGGGATGCAAAGGGTTCAAGAAAGAGAGGTCGACCTAAGGAGACCCTGAAACGAAATGTGCTGAGAGATGCAGGAAATATCAGTCTCAGTTCCATGGAGGAGATTGAGCGAGTTGCCCAGGATAGAGCGGTATGGAGAAATTACTTGCAGGCCCTATGTAACGTATAACCTGTACAAGAGGAATTATTATTATTATTATAATTAATCATTGACCAATAACCAAACTGATAACCTCTTCCACAGCTACAATGACATACTATCCGACCTACTGGTTCGCATCTCATTACGAATCATAATACCACACCACATTTCTACAAACCAAACCTTCGATTCTCAGTTGATATAAAGTGTGCCAGAAGAACACCATAATCACGTCTGAGGAAATTGGACGTCGGAAATCAAAGCCACGTTTGAATAGTGTCCCCGAGGCAGAATTTATGAATATGGTGTTCAGAAAGCGTCAATTGTATTAATTTTTTTTGTATGCAATTTCTTCATTTCTTTTATTGTGAGAGTGGCATAATGTGGTAGCTCTCTCAACAGTTACTTGTTTTCGATAATAATGTCAAAATGCTATTACAATTTTCTATTTAATCAATCACGCATTCTGGACGTCTCTCATTATCCCATAAAGGGTCTCAATGACGAAGTGGTTAAGTCGTTTGCATGTCGTACTGAAGGTTGGGGGTTTGAATCCGGACAGAGACACACTGCAATTTTTTCGTGAGATCCCTCGGATTGTTGCGGGAACTACGGAGTTTATGCTTTGTGCAATGCTCTCTGCAGATGGCATGCCATTTCTGTCGACAAGGACGGAGCTGTATGCGGAAACCTGATGCAATGCTCTCTGCAGATGGCATGTCCTTTCTGTCGACAAGAACGGAGCTGTATGCGGAAACCTGATGCAATGCTCTCTGCAGATGGCATGTCCTTTCTGTCGACAAGGACGGAGCTGTATGCGGAAACCCGGAACAATGCTCTCTGCAGATGGCATGCCGTTTCTGTCGACAAGAACGGAGCTGTATGCGGAAACCCGGAACAATGCTCTCTGCAGATGGCATGTCCTTTCTGTCGACAAGAACGGAGCTGTATGCGGAAACCCGGAACAATGCTCTTCGCAGATGGCTATGTCCTTTCTGTCGACAAGAACGGACTGTATGCGAAACCTCGAACAATGCTTGCTCTGCAGATGGCATGCCGTTTCTGTCGACAAGGACGGAGCTGTATGCCGAAACCCGGAACAATGCTCTCTGCAGATGGCATGCCGTTTCTGTCGACAAGGACGGAGCTGTATGCGGAAACCCGAACAATGTTTCTGCAGATGGCATGCCATTTCTGTCGACAAGAACGGAGCTGTATGCGGAAACCCGGAACAATGCTCTCTGCAGATGGCATGCCATTTCTGTCGACAAGGACGGAGCTGTATGCGGAAACCCGGTGCAATGAAGTAAATCAGTCGCATTTTACTCTTTTTGGGACTATCATTATCGTCTTTATTATCAACTGTAGTAGTCTTTGCATCAAAGATTGGCTGCAAGGGACCTCCAGCATTCCTTGTCTCTTGTTTTGACTTTGTACCCCTCCCCCTCCCTCTCTCTATTTGATGCCTTCAAAACTCTGATTAGATGGTATGCCTGAATTGAAAACACGCCCGCGTGCCCAGCGTGTTCGTAGCGCGTTGGACTGTGGGTGACTAGCCCTCTGTGTGTACGGGTTCAATTCCGTGGGCAGGCAGAGAAAGCCACAGGTTCCCAGATTCACGGTGTTCGTGGCACCGAACCGAAGGGTTACGATGTCCATGGCACCGAGCCGAAGAGCTGAAAGCTCAAGGGCTTCTGGATCGGGAAAAAAAAAAAATTGAAAACACAGACATATTGATAAAAAAAGGACGGCTACCTCTGAAGCCGGCAGAGACCCACCGGATGGAGAGGAAAACAGTCAAATGATAAGCAGGTCTCACGCAAAAATCAGTCAGAAGCACAATACCAGGCGTCATGACTAAGGCTGGAATTGACAGCGGGCGTTCGCAGAAGAAGAAGCGCAGGACGGGAACCCATGATGAACCAGGTTAAGAGACGAAAATGGCGATGGATAGGGCATACCCTACGAAAGACACAGTCAAACGTCACTAGACAAGCACTTGAGTGGAACCAGCAATGAAACCGGAATAGGGGGAACGACCTAACTAGACCTGGAGACGAAGTCTTTTTTGAGGAACTGGTGGTGCTGGATTATCCTGGGAGGCTATAAAGAAAACAGCCAGAGGTCGAGAAACGTGATTAACAACAGTTGAGACCCTATGCTCCACGAGAAGTGAGAAGAATAAGTCAGTGAGTAAGTAACTGTGGTGAAATACATTTTAAAAATAAATTATTGTTGCACAACTTTTGCGATTTTTTTTGTCAAGCTTAAATTGTTTAACAATTTTTTTAATACGTTGTTAAGATTATTCAGAAAATAAACAGCTCATTAGCTCTAGATAAACTTCTGGTTTATGTATCTTTTATTTGTTTAACAATAAGTGTGTTATTTTATTTTAATTTTATAATTCTAGTTTATCATCATCATCATGAAGTAGCTTGTCCTTTCTGGAACTTGGCTCCCATGACAGCAGTACTGAAAAATGATCTGTTCTGTGAAGTTGGTCTGACGTCAGCAGCTTATTTTGCCAGGTCAGTGAGAAAGAGACAACTTTTTATTGCCAGTTGCTCTGTGATGGAGATTACCAAAGCTTTTGTAGAGACAAACACATATTTCAACTATGATATTGAAATGATTTTATCAATCGCATAGCTAAAGAAAAGTTATCTCATTAGTCTACGTCAATTTGCCTATATTAAAAAAATGGTAGTTCTCCACGCTCCACATCAAAGAGCATGAGATAGCTCAGAAGGAAGGATGCACATATAATACAGGTGGATTTAACATATAATCATACGGAAAGTATGTTTTGTCAATCATACAAGAGCTTTATGTAGAAAATCTTTGGTAAGTTAAAAATCTTTTCATATTTCACCAAAAATATTTTTAAATTGCAGTTTTCTCACAATTGTGATTTTCATTAATTCAGGAAGTGTTCAGTAGGTTAATCTCAGTAACCATTCAAGATATCAATATGAAATTTGACATACATATAGATCTATCAATACTGAGGGCACTCAGATATAGAAATGCAAGTTTTGATCAATATATTTATTGACACAATATTTTTAGTAACCATAAGTTCTTATTTTTTGGTAATTTGTATATTACTTATTCGTTGTGCCTTCTATCTGTTGTTATCTGTCCCAGAACAATTTAAAGTTTCTAGGTGCCTAGAACTTTGGCTTATTTAAGTATTTCAATTTTAAAAAAAAGATTAATATGAACTAGTTGTGAGTACTTACCTACTTTACGACATTGTTTATAATCCAACATGGCCGCCGTTTCCATGGCAAGCCGACATGTAATTAATTTAAAAGTTATATCATATTTAATGCTAGACCACTCCTAGTACCACCTGATAAAAAATATCTCATTTGACTGAGAAATAAGAAAGGTAGCAACCGTTTGTTCTGTATCCCTTAATAAGCCAACTCTCTTTAATATCAAGCTGTTGCAGAGCTTAAGCATTTGTTCTTTTCTCTGTCCATGATATTCTAAGTATTCTTCTGTAACATTTGTATTCAAAGACCTTAATGATCTTTTCTGCGCTTTGTCAATCTTCCATGTCTCCCAACCATATGTTGCCAAAGGAAAAAAGCAGACTCTTAAACATTTGATTTTTGTTCTTATGTCAGCTCACTTCCATAGGTTTATTAGTTCTTTTAGTTTTTGCAAAGCATTGCTCAGTCTTCTACTAATCCCTAGTAGAATTTTAGTTTTGTTTTTGCAAAGCAATGCTAAGTCTTCTACTAATCCCTAGTAGAATTGTAGTTTTTGCAAAGCAATGCTCAGTCTTCTACTAATCCCTAGTATAATTTTAGTTTTTGCAAAGCATTGCTCAGTCTTCTACTAATCCCTAGTAGAATTTTAGTTTTTGCAAAGCAATGCTCAGTCTTCTACTAATCCCTAGTAGAATTTAGTTTTGCAAAGCATTGCTCAGTCTTCTACTAATCCCTAGTAGAATTTTAGTTTTGTTTTTGCAAAGCAATGCTCAGTCTTCTACTAATTCCTAGTAGAATTGTAGTTTTGTTTGCAAAGCAATGCTCAGTCTTCTACAAATTTCCTAGTAGAATTTTAGTTTAACAATGCTAGAGTCTTTCTAATTCCTAGAGAATTTAGTTTTGCAACATGCTATCTTCTACTAATCTAGTAATTTTGTTTTTGTTTTAAACAATGCTCATTCTAAGTCCCTAGTAGTTGTAGGTTTGAATGCTAAGTCTTCGCTAATTCCTAAGAATGTAGTTTTTGCAAGCATTGCTAGCTTCTACTAATCCCTAGTAGAATTTTAGTTTTGCAAAGCAATGCTCAGTCTTCTGCTAATTCCTAGTAGAATTGTAGTTTTTGCAAAGCATTGCTCAGTCTTCCACTAATCCCTAGTAGAATTTTAGTTTTTGCAAAGCAATGCTCAGTCTTCTACTAATCCCTAGTAGAATTTTAGTTTTTGCAAAGCAATGCTCAGTCTTCTGCTAATTCCTAGTAGAATTGTAGTTTTTGCAAAGCATTGCTCAGTCTTCTACTAATCCCTAGTAGAATTTTAGTTTTTGCAAAGCAATGCTCAGTCTTCTACTAATCCCTAGTAGAATTTTAGTTTTTGCAAAGCATTGCTCAGTCTTCTACTAATCCCTAGTAGAATTTTAGTTTTGCAAAGCAATGCTCAGTCTTCTGCTAATTCCTAGTAGAATTGTAGTTTTTGCAAAGCATTGCTAAGTCTTCTGCTAATCCCTAGTAGAATTTTAGTTTCATGTGTTTTTTCAAGACGGACACAATTGTTTTAACAACCATACAATGTTTGATTTGTTTTTGTAAGTGTGAAAAATATATCTACATTTGAGGTCTCTATATCTACATTTGAGGTCTCTATATCTACATTTGAGGTCTCTATATCTACATTTGAGGTCTCTATATCTACATTTGAGGTCTCTATATCTACATTTGAGGTCTCTGTTGCGTAGAGTTTATGTGCTCACCTAATGTCCCAAAGGTATTTGGTTCGCTTATTCGTGGAGCTATCGTGATTTTTTTTCCTTCAGTTTTCTGATATCAGTGTAGGTCAGATTGAGTTTCTATTCATTTTCGGAGAAGTGCGATAAAACGTAGATCTGTGCTCAAGTTGAACATGTAAAAAAACCGAGAACAGTCGGTTTTAAATCCACTACCTGGACAAATTGCATTAGTAAGACTAATTAGTAAGGGGGGAGATTCTGGTCTTGAAATTTTTTCCTTGTTTGTTATTAATGTAGAATTTGTATAACAATTTTGAAAGATTATGACTTAGAATAGTAGAAAAAAATTAGTAAAAAAAAATGTCAATGCGTTGCCATGGAAACAATAAAAGATGGCCGCCAAACAAAAAATTTCAAATCTCTAAGGCTCTGAAGTTAATTAATATAAATGAATTCTGTTTTCACTCTAAGGTGAGCAATTGTAATATCTAAATAATTACACATGTTTTTTAGGATATATTAAATATTACATTTTTATGAATTTTGTGTAAACACACCCCCAAAAACAGCTATTTTTGACCGAATTTTGAGGGAATTTTTTACCAAATAATTTATAAAAATGTAATATTTAATATATCCTAAAATCATGTGTAATTTTTTAGATATTACAATTGCCACCTTAAGTGAAAACAGAATCCATTTACATTCATTACAACACAATAGTAATTCCTACAAAATATTTGATCTATCTTCTAAATTACAACTGGGACCCTCGCCTATGCTAAGCAGCTGGAGAACTGCCGCTGAGATCTTCCTGTTTAAGAAAAAGGTAGGAGCACATATGGTCACTGACGTGATGATGCTCGTCCATCACGGGTGATGATTGATGCTCGTCCATCACGGGTGATGATGCTCGTCCATCACGGGTGATGATAACCACATAATTTTCATCCAAGGGAATGTAGTTGCGTTATGTTTGTCTGTGTGTGCGTAGATAATCTAGTGAGGCTGATCTGGGCTTGAAATGTTAGTGTACAGTGTGGGCAAGGTATACTTGCACTTGTGGGGGAGTTTTACTGCCTTTTATTATGACGTTTTTGTTCCTTCCGTACTGTTTTACCTGCCTCCCAGGCCGAAGAACCATGTCGAAGAAGTGTGCGCCAGGTTGATCTGTCTTGAGCAAAATTCTCCCAGTTGTCGACATTATGCCCAGGATTTCATCGAGTTCTTGAGTGTGTCTTTGAATCGCTTTTTCTGACCACCCTGTGAGCGTTTATCGCTATGCAGCTCACCATAAAAGAGACTCACTGAAGTACAACGATGATGGTTCTATCAATCAATTAATCAATCAATCGCTCAATCAATATCTACATTCATAGCTTAACATGACCAGCAAATAATAATTGTTCTTCTCTTCTACCATTTACTTCTTTACAGAAGTCGGGGTGTAGTGATCTTATGTGTGCTTGTTCTAATTCACTTTGTAAACTGTTATTCCTTTTCTTATGGTTGTTCTTGATGCCGTTGACTTTCTCTTGCTTTGCCCTCGTTATACTTTTTCTCTCGGTATAACTGGTCTAATTAGTAACTTAAGTACTTAATAAAATATGGAACTGCAAGTTATATAGTATTAAAACTAAATTACGAATTTTCAATTCAAATGTTGTATCAATCCAACATATGCTAGCGAGAGTTGGAAAATGACTAAAGATATAGAAAGCAAGTTGAATGCATTTGAAAATAGATGTCTGGAAAAATAATGAATATAAAATGGAACGAATTTAGGAGAAGTGATGAAATCAGAGACATGTCTGGTCAACCACTAGTGACAACTGTTATAAGAAAGAGAAGATGGAGATATGTTGGGCACACCTTGAGGAGAAATGATCAACGAATATCAAAGCAGGCATTGAAGTGGGAAGCAAAGGGTTCAAAAAAAAGAGGACGCCATAAGGAGACTCTGAAACAAACTTTGCTGAGAGAGGCAAGATATATCATATCAATTCCATGGAAGAGATTTAGCAAGTTGCGCAGGACAGAGCGGTATGGAGAAATTACTTGCAGACCATATAGAACGTATAACAGTACGAGAGGAATTATTATTATTTAATAAAGAATATTTTGTGAGAGGTGGCGCCTAACCCGTTCTGTGAGTACAATACATCTGTTGTCAGAATGGATTTTTACTGGTTCGATAACAGGCCGTGATTTGCTGTTAGGTCACTTATGGCCAGCGTGAGTCAGAGAACGCACGTGTTTGTCTTGGGGGTGAGAGGTCATTACCAGAAGTGGACAGTCAAAGATGAGTGATTCAGTCCCGTGATGAGAGCTCGATGTTTGCTCATGCGCACGTGTCTCTGTGAAAATCTCATTGACAAGTCGGAGAGACAGATAGAGGAAGTGATATAGTCAAGATGGAGAAGCATGGTTGTTAGGTGTAACACAGGAGGCTAGAGTATAGAAGAGACAGCGAAATAAAATGGAAAAATGGGGTAAGTTAAGAAAACAAATGGTACCAGAAGGAATAATCGTTGTTACCTAATTCTTTTCTTTTTCACCTTGCATGATCCTGTATGAGCAATGATATTGAAGGAACAGTTATACCACAGCCAACTCTAGATAACTAGGCCAGCAGACAACCTACTCTGGGTTCCCTAACCTAGATCAGAAAAGGGGGCCGGAAAATATAGAGGTTTGATAGAACAATGCAACCTTTTTTACAATTTTACTCAATTCTGTGAGTCTATGGTTATTTATTGGTGAAAAATATTCCAACTATTGATATTCCTTATTGTTAAACTCAACTTGTTGCATAATATAACTTTGATTTAGCATTTTATGTTGATTTTAAAATGAATTCGTCTATATACACCAATACTGGAATGCGAGGTCACGTGGTGTAGTTGTGGTCTGATTTCCCATAATTCTTACCTGAGTCCGAAGGCCCTTAAATTTATAGTTGACTCTGGTTATACTGTGGGGGACAGTTATGTCTTGGCAGCAGTTATATCGTGGGTGCAGTTATGTCGAAGGGCAATTGTGCTTGTGGGTAGCTATACTGTGGTGCAGTATTGGTGTGGAAGGAGGTTGGAAGTGATGCGAGGGCAGTGATATCGTTGGCGTAGTGATGGCGTTGATGTCGAAATGGGGGTGATGGTTTTGGGACGGCTATGTAAATTGTGACTACCAAGATAATATGCAAAAACACGAACTCTGTAGCTCTGGCAAAAAAACAAAATTTAGGGATTCGATTCTAACACATGCCAGCGAGAGATGGGAAATAACTAAAGTTGTAAAAGAAAAGTTAAATGTATTTAAAAATAGTTATTCGCAAACAAAAGTGATCATAGAATGGGATGGATTCTGGAGAAGTGATAAAATCAGAGAAATGTCTAATCAACTACTTATAATACCTGTTATACGTAAGAAGATGAAGATATGTTGGACATACTCTGAGAAGAAATTAACAAAATCACAAAGCAGGCAATGAAGTTGGAGGACAATCATGGACAATGAAGAAACGATCAATACGATCATTGGAAACCACAGTGATGTGGTTTTACAGAATAATGATGACAATTCCATGGACAGCAAAGGAAACAAATGATGAGGTTTTAAATCAGGCCTGCACACAAAGAAACCTTATCAAAAGAATAAGAATCAGACAATCAAGGTTCTTGGGGCATACAATGCAAAAAGGAGATATAGAACATTGGATGACAACAGGTAAAAATCAGGGTAGGGGAGATAGTGATGACAGAGAGAGAAGATGATGTATGGTCTGACATCCTGGTTCGACAAAAGATCGACGTCAGGAACTGATTACCTGCCTATAGAGAGAGAGAGAGAGAGTTGTGGAGAGACATGATCGCCTACGTTGGCAGACATACCACTTGATTCTTTAAATAACTGGTATAACTATTTCTTCTTTTCTTTTCTTACACTAATTTTCGCTCGGTGTCATGGACACTAACTTGGGCGTCGAACCTAAATCGGGGAACCTGTAGCTTTCTCGTCCACGAGTTGAACCCACTTACAGGACTAGTCCCCGTAGTCAACTACGAACGTGGGCACCGGGCTACACCTAATAAAATGGTTCTGATACTCTTGTCACTTCCTCATCGTCAAGTGTTTTATTGAGCAGAGCTTGCCACACTAACATTACTTCGCAGTGTCTCTCTGTTATAGGCCTGACGTCAAACCTCTGCAGCCATCATGCTCAAACCATCAGTTACATCATGAAACCATCTTCTCCGTGGTATTCCTGTTCTCCTCTTTGCCAGAACGCCTGCTTCCATAATGGTTTTCTCCAACCCTTCGTGTCCCTTTCTATGTCCAAAATACTTCAATTTTCTGTCTTATTTGTAGCATCAGCCAATTTTATTTGATTTTGAGTTCTTTCTGGATAGATCTATTTGTTCTCTTCTCTGTGAATGATATACGGAGGACTCTTCTGTAACATTTATATTCAAAAGTACTTATCGATTATCAGTTATATGAGGACTATCATCATAGCACTCCGGACGCCCACCTGCCCAGCGTATTCGTAGCGCGTTGGACTGCGGGTGACTAGCCCTCTGTGTGTGAGGGTTAAATTCCGCGGGCTGGCAGAAAAGCCACAGGTTTCCCAAATTCAAGATGTTCGTGGCACCGAACCGAAGGGTTACGATGTCCATGGCACCGAGCCGAAGAGCTGAAAGCTCAAGTGCTTCTGGATCGGGAAAAACAACAAATAAATAGCACTCCGGACACGTCAATAGGTGCTCCGATCTCTGCCGCAACAAATCCAACAAGCCAGTTCAATTTTGATTATTCAATCTCTTTGCCTATTTGGTATGTCGTTCTTTTCGGGTTGCACCAGTATCGACATCCATCTTTCTCAATCTGGTCAGTGAGTGGCATTCACAACCCTTTTAACTCCTCTGTTCAGAAAGACTCTCTCAGTGCGTTAAGAATGTTATTTCGGTCCATGGCAGCTCTCTCTGATATTCAACAGTACTTATATGTTTTTATACGCTGGTGCTATCCATTCTTTTATACGGTTGTGAGAGCTGGACGCTCAATGCAGAACTGGAACGAAGAATACATATCATCATAGTTCGTATCCTTTATAGAACTTGACTCTCTTTGTAGCACATCTAAACACCTGTTTCTTGAGTTCACCCACTTGCTCGAGGTCATATTCATGGTTCTTTAATATCTTGTAGCTATCTTCTTCTTGGTCTGCCTCTGCGTCCTGGAACCCTGCCACGAAGAATACAGGCTTTCGAATATAAGTGTTACAGACGGGTACTACGTATTAGTTACATAGAACATAAGACGAATATTTATGTAAGAGAACAAATAAAAACAACCTTGCAGGTCGACCGACAAGTACCACTCTTGCCAATCGTGAAACGGCGTAAACTTTCGTGGTTCGGGCATGTGATGAGACATAGCTCACTCTCTAAGACTATCCTACAGGGAACAGTTGAGGTAGAAGCGAATCCCATTGTTTGTCTATTTGTTTTTCGGAAGCTCTTAATACCTGTACAATGTTTATTTTTTGATCAAGGTAGAAGAAAGAAAGGAGGGCAGAGAAAATCCTGGTTTGACAACATCAAGAGCTGGTCGGGCAGAGTTTCTCCACACTTGTCGAGAGTTGAAGACAGAGACTCATGGCTTGCTTTTTGTGCTGATGTCTCCACAGTGACACGCCTACGATGCTAACGGGTTATGGGCTTTATTATTATTATTATTCGCCCGAGCGGTTACCGGGGCCCAAATATGGGGCGTAAAGAATAGAACCACTATTACCTGCCATGCATGTTGTAAGAGAGACTAAGAAGGTTTGGCTGAAATCGGATGCATGTGTCCTAAACGTGTATAAGTCTATGCGTTTAGGGGCCTACCAAACCAATGTGCAACGTATCACGTTCTTGGCAAAGATCAAACATATCACAAAGAGTGATTAAAATTGGTCTAAAGAACAACGCAAAAAGAAGAAGAAGAATATTATTTGTATTATTATATGTTTTAGCACTGCATGTGAAATGTCTATACTTCATAAATATTCGTACCTCCTACAATACTATTTTCATCCTTCTGTCCTTTCTCTTATTCTCTATAGCATGTGTTACTATCGTTAATCGTAGAATTTGTAGCATGTGCACACATAATGACATATTCTCTCAATATATTTCTGTATATGATCATTATGTTCTCCGTTTTCCTTCCTTCAAACTGTTTTGTTTATTTTCTTCACCACCGTATGTCTGTAATGCGCTTGTCGTCAGGGCAACACTTTGCAATGTTTAGCAAACAAAAATGCAAGTTAGACAGGTGTGACGAGGTAAACGTGAGCAGGTAACATGCATGCTGTTTTTTCTTTGAGATAACTTTCACACTTATTATTGCAGCGATATCTTGATGAATAGAACTGTGAGAATAACAGGGCTGAGAATGAACTATTCAGTTTTCTTCTGTTTTTTCCAGTTCTGAATTGCCTCTTAAAATTGTAAGAAAATACAATTTTTATATCCCAATATATTAAGAAATATGTAGATCAATCGGAACCATTGGCAGACTTTCTTGTCTTCAATCCTGTTTTGCTCCCCAGCGCCAGAATAAGAAGAGATTTCTAGAACGAGCCCTTGTGTGCTCTTCATAAATAGTGTCTTCGAAGCCTCTGTTATCTCTGAAATCCACCTTTTGCGTGGCCAGCCTTTTGCTTTGTATCCATTGTAGTATCCATTGTAGTATCCATTGTAGTATCCATTGTAGAATCCAATGTAGTATCCATTGTAGTATCCATTGTAGTATCCATTGTAGTATCCATTGTAGTATCCATTGTAGTATCCATTGTAGTATCCATTGTAGTATCCATTGTAGTATCCATTGTTGTATCCATTGTAGTATCCATTGTAGTATCCATTGTAGTATCCATTGTAGTATCCATTGTAGTATCCATTGTAGTATCCATTGTAGTATCCATTGTAGTATCCATTGTAGTATCCATTATAGTATCCATTGTAGTATCCATTGTAGTATCCATTGTAGTATCCATTGTAGTATCCATTGTAGTATCCATTATAGTATCCATTGTAGTATCCATTATAGTATCCATTGTAGTATCCATTGTAGTATCCATTATAGTATCCATTGTAGTATCCATTGTAGTATCCATTGTAGTATCCATTGTAGATACATTGTAGTATCCATTGTAGTATCCATTGTAGTATCCATTGTAGTATCCATTGTAGTATCCATTGTAGTATCCATTGTAGTATCCATTGTAGTATCCATTGTAGTATCCATTGTAGTATCCATTGTAGTATCCATTATAGTATCCATTGTAGTATCCATTGTAGTATCCATTATAGTATCCATTGTAGTATCCATTGTAGTATCCATTGTATTATCCATTGTAGTATCCATTGTAGTATATTAAGAATTGTAGATAATCCAGAACCATTGTGAGACTTTCGTGTATCCAATCTGTTTTGACTCCAGTGCCATGAATCAAGAAGACCATTTTAGAACGAGACCCTTGTGTATCCATATAGTTCTTGAACCTCTGTGTATCCATTGAGATCCACCTTTTCTTTGTATCCATTGTAGTATCCATGATGAAGCTCAATATTGATGTTGTACCCACTTTTTCCTGATGTCTTCATTTCTCAACCGGTCTCTTCTTGTTACCCCCAGCAGTCTACGTAGACACTTCATCTCTGTCGTGACTAGTTTTCTGCTATCATTTGATTTCAGCGTCCAGGTTTGGCACTCTTACCATAATGTTAGGGAGAAATATTGTTTTGAAAATTGCTCAAGATGGATTGAAAAAGATGGATTTATGGAGTTACAGACATCTTAAAACTCCACAATACCACAGCATATCAAGTGACTGAGCGTGCACTGTCTCGAAAACTGATCATCAGTTAAACTCTACGCCTAAGGACCAAAAAAAAAAAAAGCACAGATGGGCAAAAGACAGAAAGAAAAAAAGAAAGAAAGAAAATACACAAAAGTCCGTTCTAGAAATCTCTTCTTATCCTGACGATGTTAGACATAACAGGATAAGAAAGAAGAAGAAGAAGAAGTAGAAGAAAAGTGAATTCTAGATTTCTACTTTAATTGTCTTTGTTTGATGTTATTTGTAAATCTTTTCTTACGTCAATTCTGTGTTAATCACATCCAAAGAATTGAACTTGACCACACCATCTTGTCTAGGACGATATCGATTACCTGTCAAAGTTGGTACCGATTCAATTCTCATATATCAAAAGCTCTGTACATCTAAGGTGAATACTCGCTAGTCCCTTCCGGAATCGAATTGGACATGACGTAGTGGTCATTGAAGGTTGGGAAAATGGGAGAAAAAACACTAAAGAATGAAAAAAGTCGATGAAATCAGATGAAAAATGTCGATAAATCGAATGGACGAATCAAGTTTAATTGAAAGAAGTGTGTAGAGTCGACACGAGAAGATTGATACTTTGATAAGTTAAAGTTAGGGGACTTGTTGCTGATGTTTGTAACGAGGAGAAAGAATAATGGATAAGTGTACAGAAGAAGAACAGACACATCATTAAAAGACATAAAGGTGACAGAGAGCAGGAGGTTGGGAGACAGAGGAGGTGAGACAGAGGGGATTGAGACAGAGGAGAGGTGAGAGAGGAGGAGAGGATGAGAAGAGGAGAAGGATTGAGACAGAGGAGAGGAATGAGACAGAGAGAGAGTGAGACAAGAGGAGAAAAGAGGTGAGACAGAGGAGAGGATGAGACAGAGGAGAGGATTGAGACAGAGGAGAGGATGAGACAGGAGGTGAGACAGAGAGAGGATGAGACAGAGGAGAGGATGGAGAAGAGGAGAGGATGAGACAGAGGAGAGGTTGAGACAGAGGAGAGGTAGAGACAGAGGAGAGGATGAGACAGAGGAGAGGTTGAGACAGAAGAGGATGACAGAGAGGGATGAGACGAGGGAGGTGAGACAGAGGAGAGTTGAGACAGAGGAGAGGATGAGACAGAGGAGAGGTTGAGACAGAGGAGAGGATGAGAAAGAGGAGAGGTTGAGACAGAGGAGAGGATGAGACAGAGGAAGGTTGAGACAGAGGAGAGGATGAGACAGAGGAGAGGATGAGACAGAGAGAGGATGAGACAGAGGAGAGGTTGAGACAGAGGAGAGGATGAGACAGAGGAGAGGTTGAGACAGAGGAAGGTGAGACAGAGAGAGTGAGACAGAGGAGAGGTTGAGACAGAGGAGAGGATGAGACAGAGGAGAGGTTGAGACAGAGGAGAGGATGAGACAGAGGAGAGTGAGACAGAGGAGAGGATGAGACAGAGGAGAGGTTGAGACAGAGAGAGATGAGACAGAGGAGAGGTTGAGACAGAGGAGAGGATGAGACAGAGAGAGGGAGACAGGAGGTGAGACAGAGAGAGATGAGACAGAGGAGGTTGAGACAGAGAGGAGATGAGACAGAGGAGGTTGAGACAGAGGAGAGGATGAGACAGAGAGTGACAAGAGGTTGAGACAGAGGAGTGAGACAGAGAGGATGAGAGAGAGGTTGAGACAGAGGATGAGACAGAGAAAGGTTGAGACAGAGGAGAGAATGAGACAGAGAAGGTTGAGACAGGAGAGGATGAATGAATTGTTAGATAAGTAATTGGATGAATCTCATTCTTCTTTGAACGCTCCATATCGATCACTTGTTAACCACTCTTTGTGATTTGTATGTGATCTGAGCATAAGAGCGATTGTACGTTGTGCCAGTTGTGCCCCTACAAGTAGGCCAGCACATAAAATGTCAGCGATGCTTTTTATTTACTAGGTCCTCTTCTCTAGGTCCTACATTAGTCGCCTCTTACGACATGCCTTGTGGGTCGCTGTAGTACTATTCTTTGCCTCACTTGCATGCCTCGGCGTCACATGGGCAAATTGAATAAATAAGTAGATGGATGGAAGGAAAGATAGATAAATAGATAGATGATAGACAGACAGACTAGAAGTTCTGATTGTCAAGACAGACAGACAGATAGCCCGACCGACAGACAGACATACATACAGACAGATTATTGTCTGCCGAGTCTGTTTCATATCTCTCTCTCGATCCCCGTCTAGACTGATGAACCAACTTTTATCATGGATTTTACTGTTGCTTTGAGGAACTCCGTCCCTCCGTACAGCTTCTCACGAAGCTCTGTGTTAACGGGCCAAGTTTCTTGTCTCAGAGCTGCTAACCGCTGGCAGTCTTGCAGTATGTGCTCTGCTGTCATGTCTGCCTTTTCACAGTGGCACTGGCTAGTCTATTTCATATAATTGGCTGCCGGTCTCTTGGTCTTTCTGGTTAGTTCGATCTTTACTATTTATTGCTTAACCCTCTAATTCTTGTGTCCTATACTTGTTCATTATGATTGATAATTCATACTCTGGTCTAGACCTTGTTTGTATACAATCGAGGAGCATCCGAGTAAACACAGTTATCAGTTATATGAGGACTATCATCATAGCACTCCGAACATGTCCATAGGTGCTCCGATCTCCGCCTCAGCAAATCCAGCAGCTTCCAGCGACCCAACACGCCAGTTCGATGTTGATTAATCAATCTCTTTGCATATTTAGTATGTCGTTCTTTTCTGGCTGCACCAATATTGACACCCATCTCTTTTAATCTGGTCAGCGAGTGGAATTCACAGCCCTGAAACTATTCTGTTCGGAAACACAATTCTCAGGAATAGAAGAATCTCGTTGTCTCAACTTTCTTCGTCTTCTTCTTCTGCGTTAGCCCGCTTTGAATTCAGGCGTTGTCAGCGCTCCTCGTTTGCCGCTTCTGACTGATTTTTGTGGGAATGTCTGCTTTCTTTATGATCAGTGTCCCGCACAATACAGGCGAGCCTTCTCCCACTTCAGACGTGTCTCAAATTTAAGTCATCTCTTTTTTCGGAAGCTCTTAATACCTGTACATTGTTTATTTGTTGATCATATTGTTCGCTTCCGTTGCTTCCTCTGGGGTTCTTGCAAAAACTTCTTGTTTCATGTCAAATTTAAGTCAGCACCTTGACAAAAAATGCAAAACTATACTTGAAGGAATTAATATATGCGGCAGCAGTTGTGTGCTATCCACTTTTCTGTACAGATCATAATGCTTCGTAAGCATGAGCATGATTCATGAATCAAGAATGGTGAGACGAAATTAGGTGTATGTACTTACTGGTACAGACAATGATCAGAGAAATCACCTTTATTTGTGTCCCTGAGCACGCAGGAGTCAGTGGTAATGAACGTGCTGATAGATTGGCTGGCATGGCTGCGATATCAGAGGGAGCTGCAATGGACCGAAATGACATTGTTTACGCATTAAGAGAGTCTTATCGAACACAGGATTTACGGGTTGTGAATCCCACTCGCTGACCAAATTGAGAAAGAGTGGTGTCGAGATTGGTACAGCACGAAAAGAGCGGTATACCAAATATGTAAAAAGATTGATTAATCAGCATCGTAATGGCGTGTTGAGAGCCGCTGTAGCGTAGTTGTTGGTGAACTCGCTTCTCAAGGCTGGTGGTATGGGTTCAACTCCCGCAATGCGCTTGGAATTTTTCCCGACCGCGACGGCTCTCAGGTCGACCCAGCCTCAACTGGGTACCAGAAATGCTCTGGGAAAGTAAAGGCGGCCGGCGAGATGCTGACCATATCACCCATCGTGTGCCGACGGTCAATGAAAAATACAGGCCTAACACTGTATTGACCTATATACCACGAGGTATGAAAGGGTTCCTTTACTTTTACTTTTTACTGGCTTGTGGGCCGCTGGACCTGTTGAGATTGAGATCAGGGCACCTATGGACGTGTCCAGAGTGCTATTGTAAGAGTCCTCATATAACTGATAACTGATGCTGGAGAATAACAAAACAATATATGTCCAAACTCTCCACCTTCTACACAACTTGTCTGCTAAAGATCTTACTCTTGTTCTGATGAAGTACTATCTCTAACCAAGAACTGCTTACACAGTGCCAACAGGATACCTTTGAATTTTTAAAAGGCACGCAGGTAGGCGAGAGACACTGAAAATAAGGAAAGCAGCCTTACTGCAAAAAATTAGTCAGAAATGCCAGACAAAACACCCTGACTTCTCCTTAATTCCTATCGCGTATTAAGAAGAAGAAGAATAAGTGCAAACAAGACAATGTGAGCCCCATCATCCAACAAAGAAAGATGGATCGGACATGTGATACGCATGGAGACTAAGTCTGACGGGAAAACTGCACTGCGATGGACACCAGAAGGTTAACAAAAACGTGGCACACCCAAACCGACCTACAGGAAAACATCAGAACAAGAACTTAAAAATTAATCTTCTACTACGAACGCTCCAGATCGATCACTTGTTAATCAATCTGTAAGATTTGTATGTGATCTGAACCAATGAGCAATTGTTTGTTGTGCCACTTATGCGCCTACAAGTAGGAAAGTACATCCGATTTCTGCAATGCTTTTTATTTACTAGGGTAGCTTCACTAGGTCCATACCTCAGTCGTCTATTACGACATGCCTTGAAGGTCACAGTGTTACTATTCTTTGCTCCTTCGAGCCCCGAAACATACGAAAATAAAATTAATAAAAGCTGGAACACAAAACATAAAACGGCGAAAAATAGAGAGAGAGGAATTGTATGCATTTGTTGTTGCCCTAAGCGTCAGGGGCGTCACCGGCTGCAATTAGAAAAACGGATAGAGAAAAATAGATACCTTCAGGTGTACCTAGTAATCTACCCGTACTACTTAAATGAAACCGGATGTTTTCCTATCATTTTCTAGAAGTATTTTACATATTTCTACCAACAACGTCACCTCTCTTCCGTTTAATTACCCCCTACTTCCGTCTAATTATCCCTTAATGACGAGCCGCCACTGCATCCTACTAAATGTTGGGTATTCCCAAGGCCATCTGCCCACTTTATTATAGCTAGAACACGTTTAGATCTGCCTAGAACACGTACCGGGTGTCACATTTCACTTTAAATCTTACAATAAAGCTAATGAACTGAAAGAGAATATACTTTGTCAGGTGAAGGGTGAACAGTTTAGCGAGATACATAAGATAGTGGAAGTATGCGTGTGGAATGGGTGGACATCATTCGGAGATTACATCTCAAGAAAATGACTTGGCTGTACACGCCTGGACATGCTGGAGTGCGGGGTAAAGAGCGTGCTGACTCTCTTACAAACAGTACCCCGACTCATGTGGCAAAAGTATGACAGAGCCGATATCATCAACGGTACGCTCCAATTGTGACATGGGCGGGTCTCAGACACTGAACGAGTTCGAGAATTAGGCGTTAGTTTGGACATGCCAGACAGTGTCGTCTTCGTGGTAGAAGAATATAGTAATCACTTCTATCGGTGAAAAATCGTGGCATATCTAAGGACGTGCCATCAACAACAGTAAACGAGTAGTTGATTTTCTGGCACCATTATCGTTCAGTAGTTTGCCATTGCTTTCTGAACGGTGGTCTATTTTTACCTTGCGTAAAACCCACGAAGCAATTTGCTTCAAACTTGCCACCGTGGGTTTGAACCAGGTACGCTTGGTTTGTGATCAGTTCCTACCGCTGAGCTAGCGGAGGACAGAACACGAATGGGAATGCCCAATGTGCCATGACGTCGATCGCATAACATAACATTACATAAGATAGTGGGAAGCTAATGCATATCTGTCCATTTTCTACTTATGTATATCTGTTTCTCTATCGATCCTGAGCAAGAGAAAATGTATACAGAAGCGCACGATGGACAAGATCTTAACCACTCATTGACTAATATGACTCCTGGATCTCGGCGGTCAAACACACTACTCCTCTACCCTCTGGAATCCAGTTCTACTTGTACAACGGTAACTCCAAACTCCTTAAGTCGCTGAATCGATTCAACATCGATTTTATATCTTCATCCAACAGACAGTCGCGAAGAGATCGACGAATATCTCCCTTATCCATCTTCAACTCCCCAACAATCGATGCTGTTGATGAAAGCCTACCCGCTCTCTCGCTATCGCAAACACCCGCATATCCAGGACAGTAGATCTACGTCAGCTTCTGGAGGTTAAATACTTTCATAGACGACATTCACTCATACTGAAATCTGCCATTTTGAAATTTCCAAAGCAGCTACTTAGAGTCAGATACAACAACGTCCTCAGTAAGCGTAGTCCAAGAAAGCCGATGGAGGGTAGCAGGAACGATCTCAACCTTCATCCTCATACTGAAAATAGTTGTCATGTATGTTCCACTTCGCTCTGCAACAACACTACTACGCGCTGGTACTACGTACTTCGTACAATACCACAGAGATCTTCATGTGTCAGAAAGAGATTTGAGCAAACATGGTTATTAATCAAAGTGCGCTTATGATTGTGCTATGATTGAAGGATTAATTGATTGATTTGACTATTATGTCTATCGTGATTGTATTTCGGTAAATAACCATGCATGATCAGGTCTCTCTCGCTCTCTTGAATTGAAAGTTCTCAGTAGCAGTGTAAGAACTCCGTAACACAGGCGTGTGTTACTGATGTAGTTGTGAGAATGGTGAACGTTTTTGAAGACATTGTTTTTTTAAAAATTATTACTGAATTTGTCTCAGGCTGCGGTTGTCTAGCCTAGTATTATAAATTTTAAACTACCAAAGACGATTCTACGCGCTCAAAATTAACACTGGCCTACTTTTAATCGTCCGTCTTCGATATGACTAGGAACTCGATCTCAACTACATTACGATCAGGGATCAGGTCGTTTAAGGGTAGCTATCCTAAAGGAAAATAGCAACCTGCTACCTTGCAGGTCGGCTGGTGGCAGCCAAAAGCTGAGGGAGAGCGAACCCAGTAAACGCTGGTTGAAACCGAACAAATCGCCAGGATAAGCACCAGAGATCCAAATGGTACTGAAGATTGTGAACGTATCACATCCGTTCTTGGTGTTAGGCTGTTTATATATCACAATAAGAATGATTAAAAATGGCCGTAAAAGAACAATCGCACGCGAGAGAGAGAAAGTGAGATAGAGAGAAAGGGAGAGAGAATCACACTCAGAAAAATAACTAAATAACAAAAATATATTCTTTTAAAAACGGGCAAAGAAAAATTGCACAAAATGAAAGAGATTGTGAATAACAAAACAAAAACAAAGAATTACAAATTAGAATAATTGAATGCTATATATATATATATTCTCCCTTCATGTATTATGTAGAAAAATAGACAATGAAACATGCAGCTGGGAGACACGATTGAGAGCTTTGATTGTAAGATATACAAAAGAACAAATAACTATTCATAACGAATGAGAAAAATGTCAAACAACATCGAGGGAAATATTGTATGTGTCAGAATAGCTGAATTGCTAATCTGGAATTTTGTATACATGGAGCTGCGGAGTTGATTGCGTCCTGTTCTGAGGAACAGAATGACATGTGTTCTAATCTACTAATGTTATTATGATCGTCTTGTGTTGGTAGTGGTGGCTTTCTGATTGATGAAATCATATTTCTCTTGTTATGGTAGATAACTTGTACATATGGATGCTCTCTTGCAGCACCTTCCTTGACCAGTAGATAACTTACACATATGGATGCTTTCTTGCAGCACCTACCTTGACCAGTAGATAACTTGCACCAATGGATGCTCTCTTGCAGCACCTTCCTTGACCAGTAGATAACTTGTACATATGGATGCTCTCTTTCAGCACTTTTCTTGACCAGTAGATAACCTACACATATGGATGCTCTCTTGCAGCACCTTCCTTGACCAGTAGATAACTTGTACATATGGATGCTCTCTTGCAGCACCTTCCTTGACCAGTAGATAACCTACACATATGGATGCTCTCTTGCAGCACCTACCTTGACCAGTAGATAACCTACACATAAGGATGCTCTCTTGCAGCACCTACCTTGACCAGTAGATAACTTGCACATAAGGATGCTTTCTTGCAGCACCTTCCGTGCCAGTAGTTTACTGTTCATTTCCTAGTATTCTTATAGTAAGACGGTATCCACTGCAAGACTAAATTCCACTACTAGTAGAGTTTAGATCATAGATTCCCAAACTTTGCGACCCACCGCCCATTTTGCACGACATAAGCTTTGTAACGCCCCTTTCCCATAATAACAGTTTGCCAACCCCCTACATATATATATATACATGCTGTATTTTCACTTTGACATAGAAAATTGAAAATTGAGCGGAAAATCATAACGACAGAGATGAGGTATCTTAGAAGAGCTGCAGGTGTGACAATAAGTCAGGTCATCACTGTTACCAGTGTTAAACATGGCCAATAACAGCAGCTAATGAGTGGAAAATCATAACGACAGAGATGAGGTGTCTTAGAAGAGCTGCAGGTGTGACAATAAGAGACAACATTAGAAATGAAGAAATCAGAAGAAGACTGGATGTGAAACCAGTCATGCAATTCATAAAAGAACAACAGATCAAATGATTTGGACACCTGACCAGAATGCCCTGGTATCGCCTACCCCAGAGAGCCACACAGAAAAAGTATAATGAGTACAAGGCAAGAGGAAGACCAGGCAAAAGATGGAGCGACGCATCAAGAACAGCCTTACGAACATGAATATCAGCTTACAAAGTGCCTTAAAACAAGCACACACAAGATCACTACGTTTCACCCCAACACTTCCATAAAGAAGTAAATGGTGGAAGAGAAGAAGAAGAAGCTAGAAAATTGATATATGCTTCTGTCATACATGGTCAATTTTCAAATGATTATATGTATGAAATAGAAAATTGATGAAAATATGGACTGTGTACGATGGGCATAAGATTAATTAAAATGCAGAATTCAAATTTTAATGATTATTCAATCGCAAAATCACGAGAAATAAAATCCTCTCAAATGCTTCTGATCTCACTATCGTCCCCCTGGAAGGCTTCAGCGCCCACAGGGTCCAACCCCTACTTTGGGAAACGCTGGTTTAGATAGTAGGGTCTGTAGATATAGCATTATTCTGAACTAAAGTGCTTGATGTGCTGATTTTTCTTCTGTCACAAATACAATAGTTTGTAGATCAAGTTTGACATTCAATAGTTTCTCAGCTGCTTCTTTGATTGCCTGAACTTCTAAAAAAGATCGTTAAATTATGTACATTCTATTATATGAGATTTGGATAGGATATAGTCAATTCTTTACTATATGGCACAGAAACATGGACAGCCTACTCAAGACACGAGAGAAAACTTAACATCTTTCTCCGTCGATGTCTCCGCAAGATTATGAACATCAGGTGGTACGACAAGATAACCAACTCTGAAGTACTGCAACGTGCAAACTTGCCTTCCATCATGGGCATGCTCAGCAGTAGACGACTTAGATGGCTAAGGAATGTGCAAAGAATGGATAATAGCCTCATTCCAAAACAAATGTTGTTCTGTGAACTTTCGGAGGGGAAGAGCCACCAAGGCAGACCACTGCTCAGATATAAAGATGTCTGCAAGGCCTCAATGAATAACTTTTCTACCGGTCCCAGCAAATGGGAAAAACTGGCTGATGATCGAGATATAAGGAAAACAACATTGCGCAAAGGTGCAGAATCTTTTGAAGAGAGGAATGAGCTGAAAGACAAGAGAGACAAGAGAAAACTCAAAAGTTGTCACAGTGAAACAGTTGCCAATTAACCGTCTGTAACGACAAGAGAGACAAGAGAAAACTCAGAAGCTGTCACAGTGAAACAGTTGCCAACTGACCGTCTGTAAAGACGAAAAAGGCCATATACCCAACTAAAACAAAGTGTAATCTAAATAAAAACATTTGAAAAATATTATGGGCAGTGCTGACAAGTAACAGGAATGCTATAAAAGAAATTTAAAGAAGGCTGAGAATTGCTTTGCAAAAAACAAAAGAAACTAACAAACCTATGGAAGAAAATTGATATAAGGACAAACATCTAGTGTTTAGGGACCTGTTGTTGTTTTTTGGGGTGGGGTGGGGTTTGGCAACATATGGTTGTGAGACATGGAACATTGACAAATCGGCAGAGAAGATCGTTAATGCAGTTGAATACAAATGCTATAGAAGAGTACTTAGAATATCATGGACAGAGAAAAGAACAAATGCTTCTGTTCTGTAACAGCTTGATATTAAAGAGAGTTGGCTATTAAAGAGCATAACATCAAGGAAAATTAAATATTTCAGATACATCAAACGACATCAGTGCCTAGTGAAGATAATTTTGGAGGGAATTGTGCCTGGAAGAAAAATGAGAGGAAGACCTAGAAGACGATGAGTGCAAGATGTCACTGACGATCTGAGAATAACTGCTGCTGATGCCGGTCAACTTGCACAGAACAGAGAGTTTTTCAGGACTGCTGTCATGGGAGTCAGATTCTGAAAGAGATGAGCTACTTGATGATGATGAATCTAATAAAAACAGTAACAGAAAATGTTGTTACAATGAGAGTAAACAAATAGTTCAGAAAATGTTGTTACAATGAGAGTAAACAAATAGTTCAGAAAATACGCAAATAGAATACAAGAAAGTGTCTGACACTGAAACCCACCAGGAAATGGAAACAGCGCAAGATTTAAAAAATACAGATGGAGAAAATGGGCAGAAATTGATATGCGGATAGGGAGAGGGGTTAAGAAAATCAGGTGATGATGTTTGCGGCGATTTCAAGCGTCTAATTCTTTTTTCGATCCAGAAGCACTGAGCGTCCAGCTTTTCGGCTCGGTGCCATGGAAATCGTAACCCTTCGGTTTGGTGCCACGAACACCGTAAATCTGGAGAACATTGGGTTTTTCTTCCAGCCCGCGTATTGAACCGAACTCACAGGGGGCTTGTCATCCGTCGGCCAACGCGCTACGAACATGCTGGACAGGCGGGATCAAACGTCTAATATGGCATCTCTTACTTTTTTTGGCTTGAAGGCTTGCTTTTTTATTACCAGTGTCCCTTATCATTCAGTGAGAAAATAAGGAATTTTAAAAACCCTAGAAGAAGAAGAACTTTATGTTACCAGTGCCAAACCTGGACGCTGACAACAATCGATAGAAGAAAACTAGTCACAACAGAGACGAAGTGTCTACGCAGAATGCTGGGTGTAACAAGAAGAGACCGGTTGAGAAATGAAGACATCAGGAAAAAGTGGGTACAACATCAGTACTAGAATTCGTTATTGGTTATTGGTTATTGGTTACTAAACTGACGTCATTGCACTCCGGGCAAACCCATAGGTGCTCAGTCTCCCAACAGATATCGAAGAGTATGCATACTGATGGTTCCTGTGGCTCGCTTGATGGTACTAGACTTCATCAAGAAACAACAAATTAAATGGTTCGGCCACGTAAGCAGATTACCATCAGACAGTGCACCCCAAAGAGCAATGCTGCTCCGATACAATGGGTATAAAGCAAAAGGCCGGCCACGCAAAAGATGAACCTCAGAGATAACAGAGGCAACGAAAGAGACTATCTAAGAAGCGCATACTAGGGCCCATTTTAGAAATCTCTTCCTGACCTGACGCTGTGAGGATTCGAGAAAAAAAGAAAGAAAGAAGAAGAACCGAATGTTCTACAGGCGTGCGTTTTTGAGCACACATCCAGCTAGCTCTCCATAGAAAGATCTTCACCGAGTCTTGTCTTTCATTAACATCGTCGACTGTTGAACACAGTTAATAAGGTCAGATTATTCAGGCGACCCTTACTTTGAATTCAGAAGTAGTTGTAATTAAACTCCCCAGGTAAAGTTTAGTCGTCGGATCACCATCACTGCACGTCGAACAAATTAGTCCATAAGTGCTCGATCTCTCCCTCAGTATGTCCATCAGCGTGTGGCGACTAACGACACCGGTTCTTTGTTGGTTTACCCCCCAAGTAAAGTATACCAGTAACAACCCGTATCAAATATTATAAGGAAGCGAAGGTGGATGTATTTAGGTCATGTTCTTAGATTATACGAAAAGAGACTAAATCGACAAGTCCTTATGTGATCACCTGATGAGAAAAGAAAATGTGGAAGACCTAAGACCACTCTTCGAAGAACAATCCTACAAGAAAGTAAACTATTGGGATGTAAAACCATACAAGATCTCCAACTGCTAGCAACGAACCGCATCACATGGATCTTCTTCTTCTTTGCGTTCGTTCTTTACCACCAATTTTAATCACTCTTTGTAATATGTTTGATCTTTGCCAAGAACGTGTAAACGTTACACATTGGTTTGCTAGGCCACTAAAAGCATAGACTTCTACACGTTTAGGACACGTGCATCCGATTTCAGCCAAATCTCCTTAACCGCCTCTTACGACATGCATGACAGGTAACAGTGGTTCTATTCCTTACACCCCAAATTTGGGAACCGGTAACCACTCGGGCGTCACATGGAGCTCTAAAACCTCTACCCTATGTGCTATTTTTGGCAGGAAAGGAACACACTAACTAACTAATTAACTAAAGGATAAGAGACTCCCGTAGTTCAACTACATACCGTGAGCACGATAGGTTTTTATTTCTTTTTTGTGTCGAGCCCTAGAATGTCCACGGTACTTTGAACGTCATCAACCCTTTGCAGAATATAAATGGTTGTTTGATGCTTACCTGTGCTCCAGCGGCAGTTGAAAGGTTTACCATTATTTATCTTTGACTTAATCTGATCTAGACAAGATACAGAGAATGTTGGAAACGAGTTTCGACAAGATTGTGACGTGAACACAGCATTTCTTTTGGTTTCACTTGATTGATTGATTGATTGATTGATAGGACCATCTTCATTGCACTTCGGTGAGTAATCATGTGTGTTCCAATCTCTTTCTTACACAGGAAGATCACATCAGAAGTGTACAAACTCCGTAGCACCGGCGAGGGTCCCCGATGCAATTGTGAAGATGGTGAAGATTTTTTGTCGTAATTTAATTTTTTTTTTGTAATGCGTTTTGCACGGGCAGCGGTTTTCCAGCCTGCTCTTTTCGATTTTGAACTGCCAAGGGTTATTTTACGTGCTCAAATTGAACATAGGACCTACGTTTTATCGTCCATTTCCGATAGGACTAGGAACTCAATCTCATTGCACTGAGATCAGAGATCTCTGCAAAAATATCAAAAATGGCTCTACGAAGGAACGAATCTGGTACCTTTTGCACGAGAGACAAGCACCGAACCTCTACGTTAGTTTCACGGAATCAAGCTAATAACCGGTATCTCACACGCGCAGTGAGGAAAAAAAACATCCGTGTAGGGAACCTCAAGAGAAAAGTAAAAACTAATCCGGAAAATGTATATGGAGAAACACAGAAATAAACATTTATCATTTAAGACCAGATTTGTTGAGAAACGCAGAGTATTGAAGTCGTGAGCGGTTTTAGGGGGGATAGAATCCATCGCGTAACGAATGAGTTAGCTCTCGTTAAAGGCACTGACATCCACGCTATGAGAATGCGTGAGAGCTTTCCGTGAGCGCTATTTTAGAAAACAGAGCCAGACTTTCTTGATGTAATGCTCATATACTTTATCATCTGTATCGCGTGTTTTCCTATTTGTTTCGCTAATTGCAAGAATTACGTGCTAGTTTTTTGTTTGTGCGTTTCCATAAACAACATATTTTTCTGTTCACAAGAAGGGTTAATTCATCTAGATGTATCGATTCAATATTCTGAAATAAACTGATTTGTTCGCATTATGTTTTAATCTGCTAGTTAAAACTAGCCACGAGACATACATAACTTGTTTCGTTTTATTTCCTCGACGCACTCTCGGAGGAAGATTTAAACTTGGTTTCGTATTGTTATTTATATAGGCTAAAGTTCAAGGGTGATCACCTTTGACATTGAACGTGTACCTGAATATTAAAGTTTTTGAAGTTCGATTCAATCCACTAATGATGCTTAAGTGGTATCGTTTCTGAACGAATTTTGGACTCGATTTCTCTTACTTAAGTAAGGTAAGTACAATTACTTCAGTTTCTTATTCATATATGATATTATTTCTGAGCTATCTAGAGCCAGTTCTCACATACGGATGCCAATCATGGACAATACATAACAATAAACAGCAAGTGTCGCCGGTCAACTTGCACAAAACAGAGAGTTTTTCAGAACTGCTGTCATGGGAGCTAGGTTCCGGAAGGGACAAGCTACTTGATGATGATGATGATGATGATGATGACACAAGTGTACGTAGAATACTGGGGGTAACAAGAAGAGACGCTCGAGTGGTTACCGGGGCCCAAGTTTGGGGTGTAAAGAATGAACCACTGTTACCTGCCACGCATGTCGTAAGAGGCGACTAGGAGGTTTGGGTGAAATCGATGCATGTGTCTAAACGTTGAAGTCTATGTGTTTGGGCCTACCAAACCAATGTGCAACGTATACAAGTTCTTGGCAAAGATCAAACATATCACAAAGAGTGATTAAAATTGGTGGTAAAGAACGAACGCAAAGAAGAAGAAGAAGACAAGAAGAGACCGGTTTAGAAATGAAGACATCAGGAAATAAGTGGGTTCAACATCTGTACTGAACTTCATCAAGAAACAACAAATTAAATGATTCGGTCTTTAAATGCATATTACCCGCGTGCCCAGCGTGTTCGTTGGACTACGGGTGACTAGTCCTCTGTAAGCGCAGGTTCAACTCCGCGGACTGGCAGAAAAGCAACAGGTTCCCCAGATTTACGGTGTTCGTGGCACCGAGCCGAAGGGCTGCGATGTCCATAACACCGAGCCGAAGAGCTTTCAGCTCAAGTGCTTCTGGATGGGGAAAAAAAAAAGCATATTACCAAAAGACAGTGCACCACAAAGAGCAATGTTACACCGATACAGTGGATACAAAGCAAATGGCCGACCACGCAAAACGCGGACCTTAGAGATAACAGAGGAGACGAAAGACACTGTTTATGAAGCACACACAAAAGCCTGTGCTAGAAAACTCTTCTTACCTTGAAGATGTGAACCAAATCAGGACTGGAGAAGAGAAAGAAAGACAAGGCGCATAGAGAGGCTTGCTTCAGGTGTCTTCTTTTTCGACCTGACTCTGAAAGGCAAAACAGGATTAGAGAATGGATAGATAGATAGATATAACAAGATTAGTAAATTATTACAGACTACATATGTGTGTTCTGTGAACATTCGGAAGGAAAGAGACCCCAAGGCAGACCGCTGCTCAGATATAAAGATGTCTACAAGGCTTCAATAAAGAACTTTTCTATTCTTCTTTCTTTTGTCCTTCTCTGCTTTTTTGCCGCTAGGCGTAGCAGGTTTAACTGATGATCAGTTTCCGAGATAATGCACGCTCGGTCGCTTGATATGGTGTGGTATTGTGGAGTTTTAAGATGTCTGTAACTCCATCAACCCATCTTTTCTTGGTCTGCCCTTTCCTCTGATGATTCCATTTTCAGGTTGTACGCTCTTGCAACTGGTGTATTCGGGTTCATTCTGACCAAGTGGCGAAACCATTTGAGTCTCTGTTTTTCAATAAATCTAATAGCAGGTGTTGTTCCGACTGTTCTTCTAATTTCCTCATTTCTTATATGGTCTCTTCTTGTTTTATTTACTGCCTTCCTCAGGCATCTCATTTCGCATGTGGTAATTTTCCTTTCTTGTTCTTTTGTCAGTGCCCATGTTTGGCACTGGTAGCACAGTGTTGATATAAAGATTGAATTTATAATATGTCTTTTAGTCACTACTGAAATAGCTGGGTGTTTCAAAATTGGGGTAAGCTGGTATACTTTTCTATTGGTCCAAACAAATGGGAAAAACTAGCTGACGAGCGAATTATGTGGAAAACAACATTACGCAAATGCAGGGTTTTGGAGATTTAATGAAAATAGGATACAACCAACCAGCACTAACAGCGTACAATAAAAAGAGATCAGAAACTAGAGACAAGGGAAGACCAAGAAAAAGATGGATAGACAATATCAAGACCACACTAAGTAAACCCGGATATCGTATTTTTCTTTGCGATCACCGCTTAGATTGATATACCAGATTTTCCCATAAATTCTCTTATTCGCGTGGACATCTTGATTCATGCAGCCTTAGCATGTGTGTGTTTCGTCACATCTTCAGCGCCATTTGGAGCTCTGATGCTTATCCTTCGACGATGTGTCCGGTTTTAGCCAGCGAATACTGGGTTCGCTCTCCGTCAGCCTATGGCTGTCCTTAGCCGACCTGCAAGGCAGTAGGGTGCTATTTTCTTTTAGGGTAACTACAATTAGACAACATTCCCTCCGGGGATGTTGAGCGTCATCTGCCCAGGTTACCAGTCTTTATTTAAACTACATGGTTTTCCTGCCCTCCAGTCTTGTGTACGGTTTGCTCCGCTAGGCTATGATTGTCCACAATCGAACTACAAGGCAGTAGTGACTCTCTGCGAGAGAAAACGCGGTTACTGTTCTCTAGATGGAGACCCCATCTTCGAGGTTCGCAACCGTTTTGTCCACCTCTCGTTTCTTTTGGGTGCCCATCCATTTCTGCTTGTGCCCTCGTCCACCGACTGGCATGCCCCTTTCTCTTCGTACTTGTGCTCGCATTGTTCTACTGGGAAACACATCTTACCCAAACACGGATATAACACAACAAGGGTGGCTCATCTGGCCCTAGAACGCAAATTAAAGCTCGCACCCCTACGCTTAAACAACCAATTCCTCCATCTACCTGGGGAAAAACAATAGACAAAAGCTAGAATACATTGTGATAAATTTGCAAGATACAGAGAAAGAGAGCTATAACTCACCATGGATAAATAGATTATAGATAGCTTTACATCATGGCATGGCACGAAAACAGTATCAGAACTCATAGCTAGAACAATAAAGAGAGAGAGAGAGAGAAAGAGTTGTGTAAGAACATGATAATCTCTGTCTGTTTTCATGGCACATGATGGTGTAGATATTTGTTTTGGCTATTCCTGTATCGACGTACAGCTCAAAACGAAATATATACAGATCAAATATAGAAAGTTAAACATAGAAAATAAGCAGAGATGTTGAGAAACAGTTAATGGTAGTAGAAATGTGTTTTATCGGGAAAATGCAAAGAATTACATGTTGTGCAAGTGGAAATTGATGCTTGAAGGGTGGCGAGAAAAGTGTGTTTAATCAGCGAACTACATGCACCATCAGCATGCATACAGTTTGATGTCTATTGGGGAAGAATCTGTTGGTTTGCTGGGATTACTATGACGTCGGTTCAGTATCCTATTGTCTATTGTCTATTCCCAGGTGGAAGATGTAGTTGGCTGTCCACTCTTGCCGTTAAGCGAAGTGATGGGAGCTTTAATTTGCGTTCTAGGGCTAGATGAGTCGCCATTGTTGTGTTATATCCTTGTTTATGTAGTGTGTTCTTGATATTGTCTATCCATCTTTGTTTTGGTCTTCCCTTAGCTCTAGTACCCGATCTCTTTTTTATTGTGTGCTGTTATTGGTGGTTGGTTGTATTTCATTCTCATTAAATGTCCAAACCACTGCATTTGTTGTCTTTCGATGTATTCGTTGCATGAAATTATGCCCACTCTGCTTCTGATGTTTTCATTTCGTAGTTTGTCTTTTCTGGTGGTTCAGTATCCAATATCCAAAAATAATCATTAAACATCATTTATTTCTCTACGCTCCTCGTGGAGCATATGATCTCATCAGTTAGTCGCCACTTTTCCCGGTCTCTTGTTGTTTTCCTTATCATTTTCCCTGATATTCCGACATCCTTATTAAATTCCTCAAGAAGACCCCGTATCCAGATCAGTTTAGGATTTCCACTTTTCCCTTTTCTTTGCGGGTTCCACTTAAAAGCCTGTCTGGTGACACTCCGTAGGGTATGCACGTCCCATAGCAATTTTTTTCATCTTAACCTGGGCCATCATTTGTTCCTGTCCTGTTCTTACCCACACATCTGTGTTAGCAACACTATCATAACATCTCAGACTGAGAATATGTTGAAGAGATCTGTTGGAAATATTTATAGCGGCTTTACAAATCTCCAGACTATAGTAAATCCTCTAGCTTCCTACCTAACTATAGGGGCTAACTGGGTTTTTTTCTATAATAAATACTCTTGTTATAGGGCAAGACATTGGGTTCATCATCATCACCTTTCAACTCCCATCGGAGCACAGGTCTTCAACAAACTTCTTCCATCTCTTCCTCTCTCTTGCCATCCCTTCCTATTCTTTCCATGTTTTGCATATTCTCTTTGTATCCGCTTCCAGCTCTCTTCTCCAGGTCTGCCTAGGCCTTCCCCTACTCCTCTTTCCCTGCGGGTTCCAAAACAACGCCTGTCTTGCGATGCTTCCGGTCGGTCTTCTCAATATACTATCCATCGCCAGCGTCTCTTCCTGAGCTCTCTCTCCACTGGTATCTGCTTTGTTCTCTCCTGAGTTCCTCGTTTGTAATCTTATCATACCATCTCAATCCCTCATCCTACGTAAACATCCATTTACGAAGGTCTGCAGTTTTCTGAGTTTCCTTTGTGGTCTTCCATGTTTCCGAGCCATAGAACAGCACTGACTTCACATTTGACTGGAAAATTCTCAGTTTTGTTTTTGTTTTGATCTCCCTTGCCTTCCATATCTTACTCAAAGCAATAAAGTTCCCTCTTGCTTTTGTATTCTTATCTTAACATCTTTGTTTGTTCCTCCATCTGTGTCTATGTTGCTTCCAAGGTATGTGTATGATTCTACATCCTGCAGTGCTGTTTCCTCCAGCATAATCTGGTTTACATTTGCAGCATTTATTCTCATGACCTTGGTCTTCCCCCTGTGTATTTTCAAACCTAGCAGACATTGGGTTAGCAGTGGAAAAAGATATATGTGCTTTTGAATATAAATGTTACAGAAGAGTCCTTCGTATATCTTGGACAGAGAAGAGAACAAATAAATCTATCCAGAAAGAACTCAAAATCAAAGAAAAACTAGCTGATGCTACAAATAAGAAAGAAAAATTGAGATATTTTGGACATATAAAAAGACATGAAGGGTTGGAAAAGACCATCATGGAATGAGGCATACCGGCAAAGAGAAGAAGAGGAAGACCACGGAGAAGATGGATTCAGGATGTAACTGATAGTTTGAACATGACGACTGCAGAGGCAGGACATCTGGTCTAAGGAGAGAGAATTCCGGAGGACTGTTGGAGTGACAAAGTTCTGCTCAGGACAAGCTATTTGATGATGAGACGTTGGGTACAGTCAGGGTCTGTAGCTTAAGCCGGTAGTGAGCTTGATCACAACCCAAGCGTAACTGGCTCAAACTCCGCGGTGGGCAGTTTGGAAAAAAATTCGTTTCCGTTAAATTCTTAAGAAAGGTAAAAAAAATACCTCACCATACAGAAAGCAATAGCACACTACTGAACGTAAAAGTGGTGCCTAGAAAATCATCGACCCGTCTACTGTGGTTGATGGCTACGACCTGTAAAGAATATGCCACGATTTTCATTTTTTTTTCAGGCATTGGGTGCCGTACAAAATAAGGCGTTGTGGTTCGAATCCTGTGCTTGGTAAATTTTTTTCTTCTATTTATAGATCATATTCATTGACTCAGTTGCTTCCCCTGGGCTTCTTTAAACTTCTTATTCTCTCCCCTAACAAATAAACATTAGCTGTAACAATTATTTAAAAAATTAGAAATGAAGATATCAGAAGAAGACTGGAAGTTAAACCCGTAATGCAATTCATTAAAAAAACCCAGATTAAATGGTGTGGACATATGACAAGAATGCTCTGTGACAAGACTACCGTCTACCACAGAGAGCCACACTAAAAAGAATAACGAGTAGAATTAAGAGGAAGACCACGTAAACGATGAAGCGATGGCATCAAGAACAGCATTAATAAAATGTAATATAGTTAACAGAGTGTCTTAGAACAAGCACACACACGATCGCTACGTCTCCCCCTCCTCAACACTTCTATAACAAAATATTCTTCTTCAAACTCTCACATCGATCACGTGTTAACCACTCTGTGTGATTTGTATGTGATCTGAGCCTAAGCGCGATTGTATGTTGTGCAAGCTATGCGCCTACAAGTAGTCCAGCACATCCGATTTCTGCGACGATTTTTATTTACTATGGTAGCTTCCTCTACCTTAGACGCCTCTTCTTCTTCTTCTTTGCGTTCGTTCTTTACACCAATTTTAATCACTCTTTGTGATATGTTTAATCTTTGCCAAGAACGTGTATACGTTGCACATTGGTTTGGTAGGCCCCTAAACGCATAGACTTCTACATACTTAGGACACATGCATCCGATTTCAGCCAAACCTCCTTAGTCGCCTCCTACGCCATGCATGGCAGGTAACAGTAGTTCTATTCTTTACACCCCAAATTTGGCCCCGGTAACCACTTGGGCGTCGCCTCTCCCAACATGCCCTGTAAGCCGCAGTGGTACTATTCTTTGCTTCCTTGCAGACCGGCACCACACGATCGTATAAAAACGTATATAATTGAAGAGAAGAAGAGATAGTTAAAAATTACTCGAATTATTAGAAAATTGTAAGAAAACAAATTATAAATAAATATACTTTTAAAACAACTTTTAAGAAACTAATATTAGTTTTATTATATATTTATATTCTTGCTAATTTTCTTGTATAAAAAATCTTCCTTTCAAAGTAATGGCTGTACACATCGTGTTTCCAATTCGAGGTTGCTTGATGGAAATCTAAATTCACTCACAACAGACAATCAAGAACGCAAAATTGATTTAAGAGCGTGAATCTGATCAAAGAATACGCAATAATGCAAGCAATCTTTTAGGCAAATCAGGCGGAATGTCAAACAAAGTACATTAGCCTACATTTCTTACAGGAAGTTCAATAATTATAGATTTTAATTAATGTTCAGACTGCTATTACTCTGTGTAGCAAGACTTGTTCGACATGTGGTAAGTGCAGTGCCGTGCGGTATATTTTCTCAGTATGATGCAAATCTTCTAAATTCCGTCCCTTAAATGTTTCAAATTCTATTTTTATTTCGCTGCTAAGGCCGCCCCCTTATGGTTCCGTCTGATGCGGCCACCTCTCTGTATCATAGCACGGCACGGATCTGGATAGGTGTTAAAATATTATGTAGTTTTTGTTTGAAGCGTGACTTCCGATAAAATATTTTGCTGGGGGCCACGGGTTAAAGGTAGTAGGTGTTTGTATGTGATAATCATCATTATCATCATAATCTTCATCATCTTCATCATCATCATCTTCATCATCATCACCATCATCATCATCATCATCATCATCAACATCATCATCATCATCAACATCATTATCATCATCATCACCATCATCATCATCATCACCACCATCATCATCATCATTATCATCATCATCATCAACATCATCATCATCATCATCATCAACATCATAATCATCATCATCATCACCATCATCATCATCATCATGATCATCGTCTCTTCCCATCATCATCATTATCAACATCACATCATCTATGTATCACGCAGTCATCAAAACGCAGGTCATCTTCATCACCATCGTCGTCATAAACCATCATCATATTACACCATCATAACCATCAACAACATCACCACCATCGTCTAAGACCATCAGCATATTCATAACAATCATCATCATCACTTGTCCCCGTCGATTTGGCTTACCAATGACAGTAGCCTAAATGCCTCCCTACCCTCTGCGATGTCCAGCGTTTGCCGCAGTCATACTCAACTCGTTCGACATCCTGCACCCATCCTTTCTATTTTCCTCTCCCTCGTCCTCCCAGTATCACGTTCTCCCAGTATCACGTCCTCCCAGTATCACGTCCTCCCAGTATCACGTCATCCCAGTATCACGTCCTCCCAGTATCATGTCCTCCCAGTATCACGTCCTCCCAGTATCATGTCCTCCCAGTATCACGTCCTCCCAGTATCATGTCCTCCCAGTATCACGTCCTCCCAGTATCATGTCCTCCCAGTATCATGTCCTCCCAGTATCACGTCCTCCCAGTATCACGTCCTCCAGTATCACGTCCCTCAGATATCACGTCCTCTGTATCAGTCCTCTCTTCACGCCCTCCAGTATCACGTCCTCCCAGTATCACGCCACTCTCCAGTATCACGTCCATGCCCAGTATCACGTCCTCCCAGTATCATGTCCTCCCAGTATCACGTCCTCCCAGTATCACGTCCTCCCAGTATCACGTCCTCCCTGTATCACGTCCTCCCAGTATCACGTCCTCCCAGTATCATGTCCTCCCAGTATCACGTCCTCCCAGTATCACGTCCTCCCAGTATCACGTCCTCCCTGTATCACGTCCTCCCAGTATCACGTCCTCCCAGTATCATGTCCTCCCAGTATCACGTCCTCCCAGTATCACGTCCTCCCAGTATCACGTCCTCCCTGTATCACGTCCTCCCAGTATCACGTCCTCTCAGTATCACGTCCTCCCTGTATCACGTCCTCCCAGTATCACGTCCTCCCAGTATCACGTCCTCCCAGTATCACGTCCTCCCAGTATCACGTCCTCCCAGTATCACGTCCTCCCAGTATCACGTCCTCCCTGTATCACGTCCTCCCTGTATCACGTCCTCCATAATGATCGTCCCCAGATAATCACGTCATTGTATCTATCCTTTTACTTCTTCTTCTTCGAACGCTCCATGTCAACCACTTGTTAACCACTCTTTTTGATTTGTATGTGATCTGAGCCTAATAGCGATTGTGCATTGTGCCAGTTATGCGACTACAAGTAGACCAGCACATCCGATTTCTGCGATGCTTTTTATTTAATAGGGTAGCTTCTCTAGGCCCTACATTAGTCGCTGTTTACTACATGCCTTGTAGGTCGCAGTGGTACTATTCATTGCTTCCCATGAGGGCCCTGGCCCCACACGGTCGATTTTATCTGTCAAAAATATTTATTGATTTTCTTCTTTATCAACAACTTCTGTTAAATGTTTAACTTTTTGCAAAATTGACATATTTTCTGTCTATGGTATTCTAAGTACTCTTCTGTAACACTTGTGTTCAATGGTATTTTCTATTTGCCAAATGATTTTAATACTGCATATCTCACAGCTGAGAGTCGCGGTAGCGTAGTTGTTAGTGAACTCGCTTCTCAAGGCTGGTGGTCTGGGTTCAACTCCCGCAGTGTGAGGGGAATTTTTCCCGACCACGACGGCTCTCAGGTCGACCCAGCCTCAACTGGGTACCAGACATGCTCTGGGAAAGTAAAGGCGGCCGGTGTGATGCTGACCACATCACCCATCGTGTGCCGACGGTCAATGAAAATACAGGCCTAACACTGTATTGCCCTATATACCACGAGGTATGAAAGGGTTCCTTTACTTTTTTACTATATCTCACAGCCCTGTGTTGCTATAAGGGAAAACATATTTTCTTAAAATGTATGTTTTGTCGAAATGTCAAACGTTTTTACAGACCTTATGTGAGACAAACTACTAAATTCAAAACGTCAGCTTTGCAACCGCACAGTTCAGATTTGTACAAGTCCACATTTTAGGTCTGGCAAGCGTTAGTGAGCTCAATCACAAACCCAAGCATACCTAGTTCAAACCCCACGTTGTAGAAGTTTAGAAGCAAATTAGTTTCCGTGGGATTTTTACAAAAGGTAAAATAGACCTCACCATTCAGAAAGCAATGGCAAACTACTGAATGTATAGGTAGTGTCTAGAAAAATCAACGACACGTTTACTGTGGTTGATGGCTACGTCCTGTAAAGGATATAACACGATTTTCTTGTTCAGAATAACTAGGCTTTAACTTCTTATGATGTAGAAATAATATGCAGAAAACGGACAAGAATACTTCTGCTATATAAAACGAGAAAGCCGGCAACACGTCGAATATATCGAATATTCAACTTTCTTAGGCGATGCCGGTCATCTGGTGACATCACCAGTGCTTCTCCCATTCACTCCGCAATTTTATTTTAACTAGAGCCGAATTTATATTGCAACGTATGCTCGCTGTGTGTCATCTTTGAAAAAAAATACTGCTTGCCGATATTTCGGCACAGAAGGACGAATGGGTTAATATGAAACTCGATACAATAATTATTCGAAACAAGAGTGACAGTCAGACAGCACTTTTCTTCATCGACTCCAGAATCACCTTCGACCTGGACCTCGTTAACCTATTCATGTCCTACAGAAATATTCAGAACTTTTGGCCCTTGCTTCCACACTTGTTCGCTGCAGAAGGGTGTACAGAGAACATCAAGGGAGGTAAAAGTGTCATTGAATGATAGCGGTGAATTCTTATTCTGACAAACCCTAAGGAGATATTTGATTTTACTTTTCTCCATCTCGCTCTCTCTCTCTCTCTCTCTTTTTTCTCTCTCTCATTTTGGGGTGATATGTGTAAAGATTTATTTTATCAATACCAAAACTCAAGAAAGAATTGGAAGGGATAACAAGAGAGAGGAAAGACTGGAAGAAGGTTGTTGAAGACATGTGCTCCATCGGGAGCTGAAAGATGAAGAGAGAAGTCTTAAAGTCTTAGTTGAGTGGAACAATATTGTCGTCTGAATAGTGTTTGATGACATGGAACTATCTCTATGGTTACATGACTCTTTGATCTTAGTAGAATGGGACCTGGTGGCGTCTGTGGCCTAGGGGTTAGTGACTCGGTCTATTAACCTCGACTTTCTGAGTTCGAATCACGCTGTCGACAGTTTGGTTGCAAATTGTTTCGCGTGGATTTTAACGAAAGGACGATATCACCACCCGCTCAGAAAGCAATGGCAACTACTGAACGTAATAATGCCTAGAAAAATCACAAACAGCGTTAAAAAGCTGGGAGTTGATTTGCAAAGTCCTGTAAAGGATATGCAATTAACTTTAGAATGGGATCTTAGGCTACTGGGATCATGACACTGGGATATAAAAACGTTGGAGTCTCAAGGCATTATGGTGTTAGGACACTGGGGTCTAAGGGCACTTGTGCCTCTGGATATTATTTCAATATTTATTCCACTAAATTCATCTCCTTCACATCCTTTCTCCGTTTGTTCCCAGCAATCTCCTTTTTTCTACTAGTACCCTAATCACATTTCTGCACCCTTCTACTCCAATATTCTTCTATAATCTCCTTCTTCCAATCTCCTCATTCAATCTACTAATTCATTCTCCTTCTCATCAAATCTCATTATGAAGTATCCTCCTTCTTCTTCGAACGCTCCATATCGACCATTTATTAACCACTTTATGTGATTTGTATGTGATCTGAGCCTAAGAGCGATAGTACGTTGTACCAGTTATGCGCCTACAAATAGGCCAGCACATCCGATTTATGCTATACTTTTTGTTACTAGGGTAGCTTCCCTAGGTTCTACATTAGTCACCTCTTACGACATGTCTTGTAGGTCGCAGTGGTACTATTCTTTGCTTCCCTTGTTGACTCCGGCATCACATGGGCTAGTACCCTCCTAAAATGACCCTCTCTTGTATAATTTCCCTCCAATATCACTCATCATCGTGGTCTTGTGGCGAAGTGATATACTTTGCGTTCTGAATGTCGTGGATTCAAATCCAGATTGCGTCGTTCAGTTCGCCTGTGCATTTTTCCGGAGGTATCTAGGATTGTTGGAAGCTACGGAGTTCGTGCTTTGTCCAACACGCTCGATAGTGGTGTTCCCATTTCTGCCTAGAGTGACGAAGTCCTGTTGGGTACCCGTTGCAATAAAGTCAATCCCTCCACCATATACCCTCTTCTATCTCTCTTGAAATACTCTCCTCCACCAATACTCTTCTGCTATTCCACCAACATCCTTCTTCAACTCCCCTCGTCCATAATCCACCTCCTCTTCAAAAAACACCCTCCTATCTCCTAATTTTCTTCAATCGACTTCTCAGCTTCACCTCCAACAACCTCACAAGAATTAAATAATTTGAGCCCCTCTCCAAACCCTAACCAAACTTACACATCGATCCTGAACCTCTTATCTCCAACCCCTGGATTATAAAATTTTCAAAAATCTCTTAATAGTCTATCTAATTTTCATTCGATTTTTCGTGATACGAACAAACAATTTCAATACACTTCTTAACGGCTTCGACAATTTCAACATTTTTTGTCAAGATTTTGCAATATCACGATTCGAACCTAATCCATAATTTTGTGAAACTAGAGTGGAGAAAATTGCGACAAGTCGCTGCAGTTTTCATTTAAACAACAATTTATTTTCTTAAACACAGCCATCTACCTATGACTTAAATACGTAGGTACGAATTATTTTGTCTGAATATAAAATACTGACTTCGTATCCAGTCCAGTCTTTTCTTACTTCGATAACTGTTATTTTATTCTATTGTCTTTTTTTCAATTTCGTTTCCAATCCAGTCTTTATTCTTGAAATAACTGTAATTTAATTCTGTTGTGTTTTTGTAAACTGTTCGTGTGAATGTATCTTCGTATTATTGAGGTATCGATGTAGGTAAGAATTGTGTGTGAATTGTAATGGCACACAAACCAAAAGTAAAACTTGAAATATATAGAAACTGTATCACAGTAGTGTTATTATATGATAGTATCTACTTCTTCTTCTTTTGTTGTCAACACTGCTAGCGGGCTGTTGCCCAATGTCGTGATTTTCTGTTTTTGTCTTGCGCTGTTCTGGTGGCTTGTGTGATTGTTATCTTTGCTCTTTCCCAGGATTCTGCTACCCCATCTAACCATCTTTTCCGTGTGTTCTTAGTGATTGTTACTTGTGCTAATTGACAGGATTCTGCTATGCCATCTAACCCGCTTTGTCGTGGTCTTCCTCTCGCCTTCTTTCCTGATGTTCTGGTGTACAAGACTCTGTACACATTGAAGTTTGGTTGCATTCTTTAAAGGAGTTTTATAGCCGAAGGATTGACTTCATTGCACCGGGTTTTACCTCATATGGCTCGGTCCTCTCCGCAGAAATGGCATGCCCCTGCCGAGAGTATTGCACAAAGCATAAATTTCGTAGCTCCAGCAACAATCCTTGGTGTCTCTGGAAAAAAAACTGCACTCGTGAACAGAACGACGCGGTCGGATTCGATCCCACGACCTTCGATTCACAAGAGAAAGTGCTTAACCACTTAGGCACAGAGAGCCCTTGCATTCATATTAAGTGGCAAAACCACTTCATTCTTTGTTTCTCAATGTAATTCAAGTAAGGTTCTGTTCCAACTTTCTTTATACATTCTGATGGGGACTTTTCACAGGCACTGCATTTCACATGTAGATATTTGTTGCGACTGTGCTTTGCTCATTGTCCATGTTTGACACTGGTAGCACAAAGTATAATGCTGGAAAATGACATACAACCTCATACACAAACTGGAGACTGTTCTAAATGAAGGTTTCAGAAGATTCCTGCTAACCTATCCATCTATCTATTTAATATCATGAATCTTTTTGCCTTGCAACGTCAGGTCGAAAAAAGACAAAACATAAAACAAAGTACTGTAGTTTTACAAAATACAGAAACAATAACAATACACAGCAACGTTTCGACAAACAAAGGTCTTTATCAAGCAATGGATACAAGAGAAGTGAATAAATTCACTTCTTACACGGCATTCTACATATAGAATTAGACAATAAGTTCAGAACGGCCCTAAAATGAAAATTTGTGACTAAAAACGAATAACGAAACAAATTAAAATAAAATAGAAGTGGAAAAAGAACATTAACAATAAAATCAAATATTATATATACGAGAGAAGTCAATAAGTAAGCCACAAAGTTATGTGAGATGGTAGGTAAATGTAGTTGGTGTTTTCTAAAAGTGTCATTAGGTGACAGCAACATCAACTTTATATTCCGTTCGCCAGGTGGCGCCATGTTCTCATGTATGCGCAGCGCATAAACAAAATGGCGACTGTACTTACGGAGAGTACAACCAAAGAGCAACGTGCTGTTTGCGTTTTTGTGGCAAAGGACTGCCTGCAAAGGACATTCATAGGAAATGCTTCCTGTTTATCCTGACAAATGTTTGTCCCGTAAAACGGTGCATAGTTGGGTAGAAAAATTTTCTCAAGGACGCTCTAAAATTGTTGATGAAATCCGATCTGGTCGTCCTGTTGAGATTGCAACAGAAGCATCAGTGCTGCAGGTGGAGGAGATGATTAGAGGTGACAGACGAGTAACGATAGACTCTGTAGCATCTGCAATAGGGTGCTCACATGGTTCAGCATACAGCATAATGCATGATCGATTGAAATTTAAGAAAGTGTGCTCAAGGTGGGTACCCAGACAATTGAAAGAGGATCACAAAATGAATCGATTTAGCCTGTCCTTGCATCATCTCTGTCGATACGAAGATGAAGGAGAAGACATGCTGAACAGGATTGTTACTGGGGATGAATCATGGGTGCATCACTACCAGCCCGAATCAAAGCGTGCTTCAATGCAGTGAAAACATCCTTCTTCGCCTTGTGTCCAAAAATTCAAGGTTACGCCATCAGCAGGGAAGGTTATGTTGACGGTGTTCTGGGATTGTCAGGAGTGCTTTTAACCAATTTCACGAAGAAAGGTGACAATGTGAATTCCGAATCGTACTGTGAAGTTCTATCGATGCTTCATGATGCAATTCGAAAAAAACGTCCAGGGTTGCTGACTAGAGGAGTGTTGCTTCTTCATGACAATGCCAGACCACATACGGCTCGATTAACTCAGGAGAAAATTAACCAACTAAGGTGGGAAGTTCTGGAACATTCACCTTACAGTCCCGACTTAGCCCCTAGCGATTTCCACCTTTGTGGTCCACTGAAAACCCACCGGGAGACATTTCGTGAACGACGCCGAAGTTGAATGTGGAGTGAAAACGTGGTTAAGAAAACAGAGCCCGCAGTTCTATGCAGCCGGTTTTGAGAGGATTGATAAAACGATGGGATAAGTGCATCAATGTTGGTGGAAATTATGTTGAGAAATAAAGGGACAATGTATGTATAAAAATAAACCGGTTTCAAGTTGTTATCATGTTTAGTTATTTTTCTTCAGCCATTTGTGGCTTACTTATTGACTTCCCCTCGTATATATATGTAACTTATATACATTTAACATACACACATATAGAATATGGAGCATGAGAAGAGAAAGTGCTAACAAGCATAGGAATGTAGAGCGTTGAGTCCATGAGGTCGCAAGGTACCATATAATGAAATAAAACGATTCTCTAGAGCAAATCGACTTCGATCATCAGAGGAACATGATTCGTTCACTTTTTTCATTTATTAGACCACCCATCTCATAGTACTACATCTTTCTTTCCATCAAAAAAAAATCCAAGCTACGTCCATTAAATTCGTCCCAATAAGCTTTCTTCTTCTTCATCTAGCTAAATGTATCAAACCTATTACACAGTAGCTCTGGCGAAGATACATATGTATTTATGATTGTGAGGAAGTTGAAACAGTTTGTTCATTGCCCCTTCATCACGGAGTTTCAGAATTACTTTAAATGTTACATATCTTGTGTCTGGAGGTGTCTCAGATCTTGACTTCCGAGTCTTGTCATTTCTGTGAAGGAGTATGTTGTATGTCTAGACCATAGGATCCCAAAGTGGGCAGTGCTGCCCCAGTAGGCACTGAAGCTTTCTAGGAGGAGGGACGATAGTGAGTTCAGAAGTATTTGGAGGGCGTTCAGGCCATTAAGGAGTCGGTGGCTCATTAAAGAAGAAATTTTAAATAAATATTTTAAAATAAATTATTTTCGTGATTTTGTGCTATCGTTTAAAATTTGAATTCTAAATTTGAATTTATCTTATGCCCATCTTACACGATCCATTTGTTCATCAATTTTCTATTTCATCCAAATAATTATTTGAAAATTGATCTTGTATGACAGAAATATATCTCGGTTTTCTATGTCAAAGAGAAAAATGTATATATGGTGGGGGCATTGACATACTGGTATAGGGGGCGTTTACAAGTTCAAGTGGTCAAAGTGGGCGGGGGTCGAAAAGTTTGAGAACCTAGAGCTAGACAAGTGCAAACCAATCGAATTCCAATTAACAGATCGTCAAGTAAATGGATCATGTTTAGAAGTATTTTTTCAAAAGATTCATGAAACAGAGAGAGAGAGACGGAGAGACAGGAAGAACAGAGCGGTGAGAGAGGTAGAGTGAGAGGAGGAGAGAGTGGGAGAGAGAGAGTTAGAGAGGACAGAGAGAGAGAGTGAAGAGAAGAGAGAGGAGAGGACAGAGAGAGAGAGTGAGAGGACAGAGAGAAGAGAGGGACAGAGAGAGAGTGAGAGGGACAGAGAGAGAGGAGAAGAGGACAGAGAGAGAGTGAGAGAGGACAGAGAGAAAGAGAGTGAGAGAGGGACAGAGAGAGAGTGAGAGAGGGACAGAGAGAGAGAGTGAGAGAGGGACAGAGAGAGAATGAGAGGGAGAGAGAGAGAAAGAGAGAGTGTGTAAGAGAGAGAGAGAGAGGATGGTGGTGGAATTGAATAGAGTGGAAGCATGTGTGATCGAGAAATGGAAATAGATATGAGTAATGGGAGTAAATGGTTTTTGTGGCGTAGAGGTTATGTGCTCGCTTCTGGTGCCAAAGGTAGCCGGTTCGCTCCCTCGTGGAGCCATCGATATTTTTTTTCAGAGATCCCTAATCTCACTATTGATGATTCCTAATTCAATCGGTGACGGACGATAAAACGTAGGTCCCGTGTTCGATTTGAGCACCCCTGACAGTTCAAAAATCGAGAAGAGCAGGCTGGAAACCCGCTGCCAGGGAAAAAGTCATTAGAAAAAAAATATTAAAATAAAATTCTTACAAACATATGTTCTCACAATCTTCAAAATTACATCGGGGAACCTCGCCGGTGCTATGGAGTGCGCTCCAGCTGAAATCTTCCTGAGTAAGAATGAGATCGAAGCACACATCGTTACACACCGAAGTGCAATGATGGTGGTTCTGTCTAATAAAATAAAAGGGAGTGGGGGTGATAAACATAGCAAAGTCAGCTTCATGTTCTCCCAATAATCAACGAAATTGATGTTATGCCAGTATTAGTCACTCATGTTCTCCCAATGATCAACGAAATCTGATGCTATGCTACAGTAGTCTAAGTCAGCTTCATGTTCTCCAATGATCAACGAAATCTGATGCTATGCTACAGTATAACTCCAGATGTTGCACTTTAAAGTGGGTTCTGTGCAAAATCTGACAGTTACCCACCTGTATGTATGTGTATCCAGATACTTACCTTCACCTTTGTCAAGGGTCACACTGGGGTGAAGGGCAATGAGAGAGCAGACGCACTGGCAGGTAATGCTACGATTGAGAATAGGTCTCCTATGGACAAAAGCGATAATTAAAAAAAAAACATACGCTCTGAAGATTTCAACGACGAAGATAAAGGGTATTCTCTATCTCGGTTGCGCAAGTTATGCATACCGATAGGTGCGGCAAGACGGGAAAACCAGGAGAGAAAACCCAGTAGATACATCAATCAACACAGAACGAGAGTTATTAGCCTAGACACACTGAGATACATGTTTGGGAGGAGATCGGAACAATTATGGACATGTCCGATATGCGATGAAGATGATCCTCAAATGGACAATGAAAAATATATGTGTATCCTGTTTGATAATATGCATAGACTTTGACAAAAATTCAGATGTACCTGTTCTACATGCCGGTGTGGTCTAACGGGGGCGCAGTGTACTCTCCGTCTCAATAACAAACACCAACAATACAAAAGAACAATAAAGACAGAGTGAAACACACAGCGAGAATTTAAGTCTGCATTCATACCCGACAATACACAAAATCTGCCTTCTTCTTCCCTCGCTCCATATCGATCACTTGTTAACCCCCCTTTGTGATAGATATGTGATTTGAGCATAAGAACGATTGTACATTGTGCCAGTTATGCACCTACATGTAGGCAAGCACATCCGATTTCTGCTATGTTTTTTTATTTACTAGGGTAGCTTTCATATATCCTACATCAGTCGCCTCTTACGACGTGCCTTGTATGTTGCAGTGGAACGATTCTTTGCTTCTCTTTCGGGCCCCGGCACCACACGAGCGGTTGCATATTCAAGAACGATGATATGATTAGTAGAGCTATGTAACATCTCACGTCAAGAAAAATGATACAATTAGTAGAACTATGTAACATCTCACGTCAAGAAAAATGATACAATTAGTAGAACTATGTAACATCTCACGTCAACAAAGATGATATGATTAGTAGAACTATGTAACATCTCACGTCAACAAAGATGATATGATTAGTAGAACTATGTAACATTTCACGTCAAGAAAGATGATATGATTAGTAGAACTATGTAACATCTCACGTCAAGAAAAATGATACAATTAGTAGAACTATGTAACATCTCACGTCAAGAAAAATGATACAATTAGTAGAGCTATGTAACATCTCACGTCAAGAAAGATGATATGATTAGTAGAACTATGTAACATCTCACGTCAAGAAAGATGATATGATTAGTAGAACTATGTAACTTCTCACGTCAAGAAAGATGATATGATTAGTAGAACTATGTAACATCTCACGTCAAGAAAGATGATATGATTAGTAGAACTATGTAACATTTCACGTCAAGAAAGATGATACAATTAGTAGAACTATGTAACATTTCACGTCAAGAAAGATGATACAATTAGTAGAACTATGTAACATTTCACGTCAAGAAAGATGATATGATTAGTAGAACTATGTAACATCTCACGTCAAGAAAGATGATATGATTAGTAGAACTATGTAACATCTCACGTCAAGAAAGATGATATGATTAGTAGAACTATGTAACTTCTCACGTCAAGAAAGATGATATGATTAGTAGAACTATGTAACATTTCACGTCAAGAAAGATGATATGATTAGTAGAGCTATGTAACTTCTCACGTCAAGAAAGATGATATGATTAGTAGAACTATGTAACTTCTCACGTCAAGAAAGATGATACAATTAGTAGAACTATGTAACATCTCACGTCAAGAAAGATGATATGATTAGTAGAACTATGTAACATTTCACGTCAAGAAAGATGATATGATTAGTAGAACTATGTAACATCTCACGTCAAGAAAGATGATACAATTAGTAGAACTATGTAACATTTCACGTCAAGAAAGATGATATGATTAGTAGAGCTATGTAACATCTCACGTCAAGAAAGATGATATGATTAGTAGAACTATGTAACATTTCACGTCAAGAAAGATGATACAATTAGTAGAACTATGTAACTTCTCACGTCAAGAAAGATGATATGATTAGTAGAACTATGTAACTTCTCACGTCAAGAAAGATGATACAATTAGTAGAACTATGTAACATTTCACGTCAAGAAAGATGATATGATTAGTAGAGCTATGTAACTTCTCACGTCAAGAAAGATGATATGATTAGTAGAACTATGTAACATTTCACGTCAAGAAAGATGATATGATTAGTATAACTATGTAACATTTCACGTCAAGAAAGATGATACAATTAGTAGAACTATGTAACATTTCACGTCAAGAAAGATGATATGATTAGTAGAGCTATGTAACATCTCACGTCAAGAAAGATGATATGATTAGTAGAACTATGTAACATCTCACGTCAAGAAAGATGATATGATTAGTAGAACTATGTAACATCTCACGTCAAGAAAGATGATATGATTAGTAGAACTATGTAACATCTCACGTCAAGAAAGATGATACAATTAGTAGAACTATGTAACATCTCACGTCAAGAAAGATGATATGATTAGTAGAACTATGTAACATTTCACGTCAAGAAAGATGATATGATTAGTAGAACTATGTAACTTCTCACGTCAAGAAAGATGATATGATTAGTAGAACTATGTAACTTCTCACGTCAAGAAAGATGATATGATTAGTAGAACTATGTAACATCTCACGTCAAGAAAGATGATACAATTAGTAGAACTATGTAACTTCTCACGTCAAGAAAGATGATATGATTAGTAGAACTATGTAACATCTCACGTCAAGAAAGATGATATGATTAGTAGAACTATGTAACATTTCACGTCAAGAAAGATGATACAATTAGTAGAACTATGTAACATCTCACGTCAAGAAAGATGATATGATTAGTAGAGCTATGTAACTTCTCACGTCAAGAACGATGATACAATTAGTAGAACTATGTAACATCTCACGTCAAGAAAGATGATATGATTAGTAGAACTATGTAACATCTCACGTCAAGAAAGATGATATGATTAGTAGAACTATGTAACATCTCACGAATCAGACAGCACAGAAATACCAACATCTTTCTTTTTTGTCCCTTAAAATGATATAATTTACAGAGTCTTCAAATTTCATCGCTGTCATCATCAAGATCTCTTCAAGTGGTCATAAAACGACCAATTTATTGATGTCTAGCCGACTTTTTCCTACTTCGAACGACCAATTTGTTGCCAAGTCTTCAACCAATCGTCACCTCTCTTCATTCTGCAAGAACCAATTCAAATTTGGTGCTAACCTTTACAAGTACTGAAATCGATTCCAATATTCGGAGACTCGATACTTAATTGATCACAAATATGAAGTTTAAATTCATCATGATTGGTATATGTAATCGATCCCAATATTCGGAGTATCGATACTCAGAGAGGTCACAAATATGAACCTGATATTAAGAAGTCATTTATATATTCTGTAGATTTTGACAATTTTGCAAACATGAGGTTAAATGTTTCATAAAATATAAATTAGGTTTTTCTTGCTTAGTCTCAAATCATTTTTTTTTAAAACTCTATTAAATTTTATTATTTTAGCGGTATTTTTCATTTGGATATTTATTGTATCATCATCAACATCTTGTGCCATGTCGATTAGGGTAGGCGTTTTCTGGTTGTAATCTCTAATTTTATTCATCATTTATCAAGTAAAAGCTATTGAAGTTTGTACCAAAGAATTAATATTTCTGTTCTTTTGTTCTTCTCTTCTTCTTGTTCTTCTTTTTCAGCGATCTCTGGTCATGAGCTTAGTTTACTGTGGGCCACAAACTGGGCAGTCAGCTTAAGTTCTGTCATGTTTAATTCTTTAGTGATCTCTGGTCATGCACCTAGCTTACTGTTGACCACAAACTGGGCAGTCAGCTTCAGTTCTGTCAGGTTTAAATCTTTAGCGATCTCTAGTCATGCACCTAGCTTACTGTGTACCACAAACTGGGCAGCCAGCTTCAGGTTTCCCCAAAGCTTAGTTTTTAGATCAACTGGGTTTGTCCACATGCCGCTTCACAGCTCGCACATGAAAGGACAGTCTTGCAGGACATGCTTCGGTGTCTGGTCCACCTGCTACTCGTTTGATTTTCGTTATTATCTGCATGTATTTATTCAGTTTCTCTTTATTTTCCTCACGTGTTATTATCATACACTTGATCTTGTCTAGATTGGGAATTAGTTCCATTTTCCCTCTGATTACATTAAAAAGCAAATATTGCATGCATTCATTTGATCTTTCATGCACCATTTAGCAGACACTGACATCATTTGATCTTTCATGTACCATTTAGCAGACACTGACGTCATTTGATCTTTCATGCACCATTTAGCAGACACTGACATCATTTGATCTTCATGCACCATTAGCAGACACTGCATCATTTGATCTTCATGCACCATTTGCAACACTGACATCATTTGATCTTTCATGCACCATTTAACGACACTGACATCATTTATCTTTCATGCACCTTTAGCAGACACTGACATCATTTGATCTTTCATGCACCATTTAGCGAACATGACATCATTGATCTTTCATGCACCATTTAGCAGACACTGACATCATTTGATCTTTCATGACCATTGAACACTGACATCATTTGATCTTTCATGCACCATTTAGCAGACACTGACATCATTTGATCTTTCATGCACCATTTAACAGACACTGACATCATTTGATCTTTCATGTACCATTTAGCAGACACTGACATCATTTGATCTTTCATGCACCATTTAACAGACACTGACATCATTTGATCTTTCATGTACCATTTAGCAGACACTGACATCATTTGATCTTTCATGCACCATTTAGCAGACACTGACATCATTTGATCTTTCATGCACCATTTAGCAGACACTGACATCATTTGATCTTTCATGCACCATTTAGCAGACACTGACATCATTTGATCTTTCATGCACCATTTAACAGACACTGACATCATTTGATCTTTCATGTACCATTTAGCAGACACTGACATCATTTGATCTTTCATGCACCATTTACGACACTGACATCATTTGATCTTTCATGCACCATTTAGCAGACACTGACATCATTTGATCTTTCATGCACCATTTAGCAGACACTGACATCATTTGATCTTTCATGCACCATTTAGCAGACACTGACATCATTTGATTACATAATACGTATCATCTAGCGCCGTTTCGACCTCAATTGTTAACTACAGTAAATTTCCAGTAAATTATGTTCCTTAATATTAACTCATCATCAAATAGCTTGTACTGGGCTGAACTTTGCCCTCATAACCTTCCTTAATATTTAATATTTTTATCCTGACGCTGGAAGGCAAAACAGGATTGGAGAAAAAAGAAAGAAAAAAGAACAATCATTAGAAAGTATTATCTCTCACAAACCAGATGTTCCGCCCCTGCAGCCGTTATTCTCAAATCATTAGCCCTTTAGCTGCTAAGGACGTATATATACGTTTTCCTCATTCACTTCTAAAGACGCATTAACACGTCTGTTATTATCTCCCCTCTGTGGGTTAAAGAAGCGTGCGGTTCAATTCAACGGGCTGGCAGAAAAGCCCCAGTTTACCAGATTTACGGTGTTCGTGGCATTGAACCGAAGGATTACGATGTCCATGTCACCAAGCGGAAGAGGGGAAAACTCAAGTGTTTCTGGATCGGAAAGAACAGCCTTTGCCTTGCGGTCCAAAAGTCGTGGGTTTGAATCTGGACCGCGCTGTTTTTTTTACGAATGCATATTTTCCAGAGACACTAGACTGTTGCCGGAGCTAGGAGCTTCTTTGCGTAATACCATGGCAGATTGCGTGCTACTTCTGTGGAGATAGATCGAGCTATATGGGTAAAACCCTGTGCAATTATGTCAATAAAAATAAGGAACCTTTTCATACCTCGTGGTATATAGGTCAATACAGTGTTAGGCCTGTATTTTTCATTGACCGTCGGCACACGATGGGTGATGTGGTCAGCATCACGCCGGAATTATGTGAATATTAACACGATGGGGAAGATATAATTGTTTCTCACGTTTCTTCTTCTTCTTCTCTTTCTTCTTCTTCTCTTTCTTCTTCTTCTCTTTCTTCTTCTTCTCTTTCTTCTTCTTCTCTTTCTTCTTCTTCTTTTTTTTCTTCTTCTTCTTCTTCTTTTTCTTCTTCTTCTTCTTTCTCTTCTTCTTCTTCTTCTCTTTCTTCTTCTCTCTTTCTTCTTCTTCTCTTTCTTCTTCTTCTCTTTCTTCTTCTTCTCTTCTTCTTCTTCTCTTCTTCTTCTTCTCTTCTTCTTCTTCTCTTCTTCTTCTTCTTCTCTTTCTTTCTTCTCTTTCTTCTTCTCTCTTCTTCTTCTTCTCTTTCTTCTTCTTTCTTCTCTTCTCTCTTCTTCTTCTCTCTTTCTTCTTCTTTTTTCTTCTTCTTCTTCTTCTCTTCTCTTCTCTTTCTCTCTTTTCTCTTTCTTCTTCTTTTTCTTCTTCTCTCTTCTTCTTCTCTCTTCTCTTCTCTTTCTTTTCTTCCATTTTTCTCTTCTTTACTCTTTTTTCTCTTCTTTCTTTTCTTTCTCTTCTTCTTCTTTCTTCTTCTTCTTCTCTCTTTCACCTTTTTCTTTATCTCTGACACACTCTTGCCTATGACATTGTTAATCTGTATGTGATCTGTATGTGATCTGTATGTGACTGTATGATCTGTATCTGATGTGATCTGTATGTTGTATGCTGTATGTGATCTGAGACTAAAATCGATTCACGTTATGCCAGTTATGCGCCTAGAGCACATCATATTTCTGCGATGCTTTTTATTTACTAGGGTAGCTTCCTTAGGCTCTACCTCAGCCAGCTTCTTACGACATGCCTTGTAGGTCTAAGTGTTTCTATTCTTTGCTCTCATAGCTCTCACCGGAAAAAGACGGGTGGTCCTATGATCTCTCTCTCTCTCGTGATCACCTTTAGACCGATGTACCAAATTTCACCATAAATCTCATTCATGTGGAAATCTAATTCATGCAGCCTTAGCATGGGTGTGATTTTCGTCCCATCTTCAGCACTATTTGAAGCTCTGGTGCTTATCCTTCGGCTATGTGTCCGGTTTCAGTCATCGGTTCTACGATTTGATTTGCCTATTGCATCTGAGAATAACAATAACGGTAACTGCTCCAAAGAGATCTCAAGAAGATTGGCAATAGCAATCAAGAAGTTAAACACTATTGAGAACAAGTGGCAAAGCACCAGCAAAATATTAAAATTAAAAATATTGAGAACATGCATTTTTCCATTGGCTACTTATGGTTGTGAATCATGGACTATTACACAAAAATTAAGAACGAAAATCCTGTCCTTCGAAACTAAATGTTACAGAAAGATCCTACGAATACCATGAACAGAAAAAGAAAGAACACTGATGTCCTGAAAGAACTAAATGTTAAAGAGAATTGGCTGATAAACAACATACTATACAGAAAAAGTACATACTTTGGTCACATCAAACGTGACGTTGGCCTGGAAAGAACAATACTAGAGGGCAGGGTCCCAGGACGCAGAGGTAGACCAAAAAGAAGATGGCTACAAGATATTAAAGAAACCATGAACATGACCATCGACGAAGTGGGTGAACTGGCAAGAGACAGAGTGAATTTCAGATGTGCTACAAAGAGAGCAACGTCCTATAAAGGATACGCACCTTGATGATGATTGCATCTATGTTGAATTTCGTTAGTTATTCATTCTGCGCTGAAAAACTTCTCCTAGTTACGTCAATTCTAAGACTTCTTTTAATCGATGTTTGTCGTTTCAATAATATTTAATAATCAACAAGAATTAATGAGGTCAAATATCTCGGCTGAGATGTGGACGACATCGCTTTGTACCACCTGGATAATTACCTTCTGATAAGTCCGTCGATAGCGTAAGGAAATGATGTAGTGGCGTAGAAATAGTGGCTACATGGGCGCGTTCAACTTCCTAACACGTCATTTCCACGAGATCCCCGCATCCATTGTTGGAATTAATTGACCAATCAACGCTTTAGCCGTCTTAATATCGTCTAACGGAACCGGAAATGAGATTACGGCCATCATCTGTAAAAATGTCTGCAGAAGCTACGTCCCCGTCTGTCTCTTTTTTTCTCATTACATATTATTTTACACCAATTTATTCTTTATAGAGATAAATAAAGATAAATCATATATTTATATATTTATCTACGTACTTATATTCATATACATATATATATGAAATGAAAATCGTGACATATCCTTTACATAACTTAGCCATCAATAACAGTAAACGAGTGGTCGATTTTCTAGGTACCACCTATACGTTCAGTAGTTTGTTTTTGCTTTCTGAGCGGTGAGGTCACTTTTTATAGTGCGTAATTTCTATCGGGTGGCGTCTGTGGCTAAGAGGATAGTGACTCGGTCTATTAACTCCGACGTTCTGAGTTCGAATCACGTTTCAGACAGTATGGTTGATAATAGTTTCGCATGGAATTTTACAAAAGGACGATATCACAACCCGTTCAGAAAGCAATGGCAAACTACTGAACGTAATAATGCCTAGAAAATCACAAACAGCGTTAAAAGCGGGTTTTGATTCGCAAAGTCATTTAAAGGATATGCAATTAACTTTTTTTTTTTTATTTCTATCGGAACTAATATGCTTCCAAATTTACCCACCGTGGATAAAAGTGTTATATATATATATATATATATATATATATATATATATATAGAGAGAGAGAGAGAGAGAGAGAGAGAGAGAGCAGAGAGAGACAGAGAGAGAGGTGCTAGCATGAAGAAACTATGGCACAACAAAAAGCAAAAAAACAAAAGTAAGACTTCTGAGAACATACATATTCCATGTGGCAACATACGGATACGAATTGTGGACAATAACACAAACATTACAAAACAAAATTGAAGCTGTTGAAACAATGTGCTATAGAAAAGTTCTTCGAACATCCTGGATGGAGAAGAGAAGAAACAAAGACATCCATACAAGATCTGAATATCAAGGAGCATTGGCTCGTAAATAACATCATGTCCCGGAAGATGAAATATTTCGGCCATGTTAAACGCCACAGCAGTCTGGAGAGAAGGGTAATGGAAGGCATGGTTCCTGGGAAACGAGGCAGGGGACGACCAAGACGAAGGTGACAGCGGAACATCATACAAACATTAAACATGACGCTGGAAGAGGCAGGATAACTTGCAAGAGACAGAGAGCTTTTCAGACGGGCTGTGATGAATGCGACGTTCCGCAAGGGACATGCTACTTGATTTGTATATATTTAATGATGGACAATAGACGCATACCAGAACAAATGTTGTTCTGTGAACTTTCGGAAGGGAATAGGCACCAAGATAGAACACTGCTTAAATATAATAATGTCTGCAAGTCATCAATAAAGAACTTTTCTATCGGTCTCAACAAATAGAAAAAAAACTAACCATATAGCGAATTATGTGGAAAACAACATTACTCAAATGTGCAATCTTTTGAAAAGAGACATAGGGATGTGCTGAAAGGCAAAAGAGACAAACGGAAACTCAGAAGCTGTTACAGCAGAGGCGGCTCGTGATCATTTTTATTGGTGGGGCTAGACAAAGATTTTCTGAAAAATCATAGTTTTGAGTTCGTTTTTATTTTAATTTATAAAATAATAAATACACATTACACATTGTTTTTTTGGTGGGCACGGCCCTACAGACCCTTAATGGCTAGCCGCCTGTGTTACAGCTAAACAATTACAATTTATCGTCTATAAAGACGAAAAGGCCTTATATACGAGTATATATTAAGGGCGTACATCGACTTAAAGTAACTCTATTCCATCACGTAACAAACAAAATATGAATTAGTTCCTTTCGAAGAATAAAAAAAAGCAAAATGTATTAAGCATAGCGGTGTATGCGTTAGATGAAGTGGAAGTAGAATATAGATTGATTGATTGATTGATTGATAAAACCATCATCATTGCACTTCGATGATTAACCATGTGTGCTCCAATTTTTTTCTTACACAGAAAGATCTCAGCTGCAGTGCACGAACTCCGTAGCACTGACAGGGTCCCCTGCGTAATTTTTAAGGGGTTTTCTTGTATGAATTAAAAAAAATATATTTTCTAATGAATTTTGCACAGACAGTGGCTTTCCAGCCTGATCTTTTCGATTTTAAACCACCAAGGATTTTTTCTACGTGCTCATATTTAATACAGGACCTACGTTCTTTATCGTCCTTCACCGATAGGACTAGGAACTCGATCTCACCTACACTGAGATCAGGATCTCTGGACAAATATCCAGATGATTCCACGAGGGAGCGAACCTGGTACATATGGCACGAGAGACGAGTATCTAACCTCTACGCCACAAATACTCCCAAGTAGAATATAGCTAACTAGTAAAGATATATCTACGAATGATATTTCAATGATTAGTTCCATATTTAACATTTGCAAACTTTTTTGTCATTTTTCCAGGTGTACGGTACTTGCAAAATGTTATATTGATTGAGAAGCCAGTTTTTGTGTGTTTTGAAGTACATTGCAGAGCTTACCTGCATCTTATTTTTAAATATTTCTTATCAAGTCCTTATCTTGTTACTGCATTTATCTCTCAGATTTATCTCTAACTGCAAATAGTCCTCCATGTGTGCACTAAGCATTACATAAATATATATATAATTCATCTCGTACCGTTATACGTTACTTAGGACCTAGAAGCAATTTCTCCATACCGCTCTATCTTGGGTAACTCACTTAATCTCCTCCATGGAACTGAGACCGATATTTCTTGCCTCTCTCAGCAAAGTTTGTTTCAGTGTTTTCTTATGTCGACCTCTCTTTCTTGAACCCTTTGCATCCCACTTCAATGCCTGCTTTGATATTCGTTGATCATTTCTCATCAAGGTATGTTCAACATATCTCCATCTTCTCTTTCTTATAACAGTTGTCACTAGTGGTTGACCAGACATGTCTCTGATTTCATCACTTCTACTGAATTGTCCCATTTTATATTCATTATTTTTCGCAGACATCTATTTTCAAATGCATTCAACTTGCTTTCTATATCTTTAGTCATTTTCCAACTCTCGCTGGCATATGTTAGTATTGATACAACATTTGAATTGAAAATTCGTAATTTAGTTTTAATATATATATGTATATAAATTGTCCAATCCAATCGTGTCTCAATTAAAGTTATTTTTCACTTTCCAAGTTTGCAGACGAAGACGATATTTCTCCAAAACTTTCTCTCCCTGATGCAGTTACTCAGTTCGGGTATCGATCTTTAGTCGAACCACTGCCCGAGTGGTTACCGGGGCCCAAATTTGGGACGTAAAGAATAGAACCATTGTTACCTGCCACGCATGTCGTAAGAGGCAACTAAGCAGGTTTGGTTGAAATCGGATGCATGTGTCCGCTAGGGAATGCTAACCGAAACAAATGCTTGCAGAAAACGGATGCACCAGGCCGTAAGGCACATAACATGGTGCAACGACCCTCACAATGCGGAATGGGATAACGGATTCTACGGTCGCCAATCTGCCTCTGAGATTTAGCCACGCGGTAAGAATTTCAGACCCATCATCACGAGGGTGGCCAAAACTTACTGCAGGAAGAGTTCGGCACAAACGAGGAAGCAGAAATCATAGGAATTATATCCTACAGAACTGCCCCCAGTATGCAGACTTGAGAAGAAAGAGGTGGCCCACTTACACTAGTGTCCAAGACAAACTGTATGGTGTGGCTGATAATCTGAGACAGAAGGCTGCCTTTATTAGAGAATCCGAAATCCCAATCTAGGGAGAACGCAGAAGAAGAAGAAGTCAAACCACGATGTCAGACCATCCAACAGCTTTTGTTCATTCTCATAATTTTACCTGTTGTTACCAAATGTTCTCAGCTTCCTCTTTACATTATGTGCCCGAAAAACATTGAATGTCTGATTCTTTTGATAATCTTTCTTTGTGTGTGTATGTTTTTTTTAAGAGACAGCAGTGCCCGCCTCCCCAGCGTGTTCGTAGCGCGTTGGACTACGGGTGACTATCCCTCTGTGTGTGCGGGTTCAATTCCGCGGGATGGCAGAAACAGCCACAGATTCCCCAGATTTACGGTGTTCGTGGCACCGAACCGAAGGGTTACGATGTCCATGGCACGAGCCGAAGAGCTGAAAAGCTCAAGTGCTTCTGGATCGGAAACAAAAAAGAGATAAAAAAGAGACAGCAGTATATTTCCTGAAAAGCGAGATCTGGGTTCAAATGCACAACGTCACTTTTATCACAGCTCGCCGGATATATTTTCCATCTCTGATCAGTTCCCCCTCTTTCTCCATTGTCCCATTCAATGTTTCCTTAACGTTCTGTTATCACCGTCTTTATAATTATATCGTGTATCCTCTTCCAGGAATCGTGCCATTTCCAGAACGGCTTTATCATTCACAGTCTGCTTGAAAGACACTCTATCTCTAGTTGAATCTCTGTCCTCCAACATCACCCTATTCAGGTATTCCTTACAGTCATGCCATCACAGTAGCTTTTGTCATTTCTTGTCTCATCTTCCATAAACCTTGATCTCTCCCCCACCTTCTCTCTCTCTCTCTCTCTTTCGCTCTTAATATATTAAATGCAAATGCAGTGACCTACCAGCTGGCACCATTACTACAACTCCCAAAGATCAAGATAGAATTGAAAAGACATGATAAAAAGTATTTTACTACCGACACTTTGTTACCTGTGCCAAACTTGGTCTCTTACAGCAACTCATCACAGAAAGCTCACCAACACTTTGTTACCAGTGCCAAACTTGGTCTCTTACAGCAACTCATCACAGAAAGCTCACCACGTGTGAAATGAAATGGGTGAGGAAGACAGTGGGAGTCACCAGGAAAGATAGACTACGAAATGAGGACATCAGAAGCAGAGTGGGCATAACTTCATGCACCGAATACATTGAAAGACAACAAATGCAGTGGTTTGGACATTTAATGAGAATGAAATACAACCAACCACCAATAACAGCATACAATAAAAGAGATCGGGTACTAGAGCTAAGGGAAGACCAAGAAAACGATGGATGCATCGAGAAAATCTGGGAACCTGTGGCTTTTCTGCCAGCCCGCGGATTTTAACCCGCACTCACAGAGGACTAGTCACCAGTAATCCAACGCGCTACGAACAAGCTGGGCAGTCGGGCCAGAAATCGGATGTGCTGGCCTACTTGTAGGCGCATAATTGGCACAATCGCTCTTAGACTCACATCATATACTTCTTCTTCTTCTTTGCGTTCGTTCTTTGCGACCAATTTTAATCACTTTTGTGATATGTTTGATCTTTGCCAAGAACGTGTATACGTTGCACATTGGTTTGGTAGGCCCCTAAACGCATAGACTTCTACACGTTTAGGATATGTGCATCCGATTTCAGCTAAACCTCCTTAGTCGCCTCTTACGACATGCGTGGCAGGTAACAGCGGTTCTATTCTTTACACCCCAAATTTGGGCCCCGGTAACCACTCGATCGAGATCATATACAAATCACACAGAGTGGTTAACAAGTGATCGATATGGAGCGTCCGAAGAAGTAGACAAAAGAAGAAAAAGAAGAAGAATATACAAAGAAAGAGAGAAGTTAAAGAATACGCAAAGAAAATCGGAAATCGACAACAGGAAGAAAGATCTTAATGATGTCCCTGATGATAGATACGGTCATATAGAATAGTACCGGTTAATGAAAAGATTAAAGGTGTGGTGTACATCAAAATTAGCTGATCATCTTCCGGGGGTAGTGTAGATCAGCGGTTCCCAAACTGTGGACCCCTTTTAAATACATTTTACTTTTGTAGACCTCCGAAAGTTTATATATACATTTTACTTTTGTAGACCTCCGTAAGTTTATATATACATTTTACTTTGTAGACCCCGAAAGTTTATATATATATTTTACTTTTGTAGACCCCCGAAAGTTTATATATATATTTTACTTTTGTAGACCCCCGAAAGTTTATATATACATTTTACTTTTGTAGACCCCCGAAAGTTTATATATACATTTTACTTTTGTAGACCCCCGAAAGTTTATATATATATATTTTACTTTTGTAGACCTCCGAAAGTTTATATATACATTTTACTTTTGTAGACCCCCGAAAGTTTATATATATGAAAATAGACAGGAATGAATTATCTTTGTGTTACAATAGTAAACAATGTTCTCAGACTGCGAGAAAATTCAAATTTTCATTTTATCCTGTCATACATTTAGACTCCGGTCTGTTCCGGGTCCTTCGATTTCATAACGGAACTAATTTACCACTGTTTTTAAGTATGTTTTTAAAACATGTTTTTCTCTTTGAAATGTCAAAGATCATAATATTTCTTCAAACGCTTGAAGACCTCTTGTGAGTACCTCATGAACCCCCGGGGGTTCACGGACCCCATTTTGGGAAACGCTGCTGTAGATCAATGACTGAGAAGGAATTGTGAATCAGCCACCAGTGATTGCCATCAGCTGTAGTCGATTTTAATATAGGGTAAATTTTGTCGTAGCTGTAATGGGTGCTGTAAGAAATAAGTGTGTGGGGGTTCGAATCTTGTGTAAGGTGTTTGTTTTCGAAGTCCCTAATACTTGTACATTGTCTAGTTATTCACTCGTGTTTCGCCGGGGTTCACAAGGGGAGCCAACAATAGTAACACTGCGTCCTACGAAGCATGTCGTAAGAGGCGAATAGTAACACTGCGTCCTACAAAGCAAGTCGTAAGAGGTGAATAGTAAAACTGCGTCCTACGAAGCATGTCGTAAGAGGCGAATAGTAACACTACGTCCTACAAAGCAAGTCGTAAGAGGCGAATACGGTAGGGGCCTTGCGGTACGTGACGTTTTGGCGCCGCCGTTTTGGCGCGACCGTTTTGGCGCAGGACGTTTTGGCGCAGGTCGTTTTGGCGCAGGACGTTTTGGCGCACAGATTCCTCAATAAATTTCAATAACCTTAATATTATTTTAATTTTGAGTGTACATTTATATTAACTCTAATGAAACAATATACTTATACATCAGCGTTTATTGGAACAAATGCCAGGTGTCTGAATTATATCATCATCCGTTTCATTTGAGATGATCGAGAATTGACACGCTGACCGACTGAGTGTCACATCTTGTCCATCGCAAATGTCAGAAATCCTGTCACTTGCGCATAAGTTTTTGATGCATTAAAAACACGGACTTTCGGAAAACTTATTAAAGGTAAAATATTGGACAAGATTCGTTAAACTTTATTCAAGTTTTATAAGTTGATTATTTGCATTGGCTGAAAGTAAAATATTTAACAGTATTCGTTAAACGTTTTTTAATTTATATATTTTGCATTGGATTTATTAAAAATTTATAATTTATTGAAAACAGTTATTTATAAACGTTAAGTTAAATATGAAGTTATTTTTAAATGGCGCCAAAACGGTCGCGCCAAAAAGGCTCTGCGCCAAAAAATCCAGCGCCAAAACGGTCGCGCAAAACGGTCGCGCCAAAACGGCGGCGCCAAAAGTCTGCTTCGGGGCCTTGGCATGCTAACCTAGTAAATAAAAGCGGCGCAGAAATCGAATGTGATGTCCTACTTGTAGGCGCATAAATTGGTCAAGTACAATCGCTTTTAGGCTCAGATCACATACAAATCACAATGAGAGGTTTAATCATCATCATCAAGGTGCGTATCCTTTATAGGACGTTGCTCTCTTTGCAGCACATCTGAAATTCACTCTGCTCTTGCCAGTTCACCCACTTCGTCGATGGTCATGTTCATGGTTTCTTTAATATCTTGTAGCCATCTTCTTCTTGGTCTGCCTCTGCGTCCTGGGACCCTGCCCTCTAGTATTGTTCTTTCCAAGTCATCGTGACGCTTGATGTGACCAAAGTATCTAATTTTTCTGTATAGTATGTTGTTTATCAGCCAATTCTCTTTAACATTTAGTTCTTTCAGGACATCAGTGTTCTTCCTTTTTTCTGTCCATGGTATTCGTAGGATCTTTCTGTAGCATTTAGTTTCGAAGGACTGGATTTGAAAGGAGTGGTTTAATAAGTAGTCGATATGTAATACAAATTCTACATTAATACCAAAGCAACGAAAAAAGTTTCAAGACCAGAGTCCCCTTAAAGAAGAAGAACTCTAGTTGTCGATCATTTTCCTTGGCTCCGTTGCTCCTCTTCGGATTCTTAAGAAAAGTTACTTATTCTCTCCGTAGCTCCGCAGCTATACTGTAAGTTCCATAATGCCAGCACTTTGTGACTTCAACTTATATAGTTTCTTGAAAGAAATCTGGCCAGCAATGGCGAAACGCGGGAGGGCCATTAAGAATCAGAACTGTTTGATTCTGGACACAACTTTGCTAGCGCATTTTTGCCATGTTCGGTCGGGTATTTTCCGGTTCCATTTGCCGAGCTACTGAGTTAGTGCTTGAGCAACGCTTTGAGAATGCTTTTTGTTGTGTCAACCGTGTATTTGTTGTGATTGTGGGTATTCAGAAAATGGCGGACAGTGGTTACTTATGAACCGACGAAATTTGCCTTAAGCAGTGATATTGCGTGTGCAGAAAGCGGTATTTTGTCGTGATTGATGTTCCCTTCCACAAGAATTGCAATTCTAGTGATGAACAGTTTCGTGTTGATACGTTAGCGACGGCCATATGCATTTATGCGGTGCTGGTTGCTTTTTGTGACGGTACGGCTGTTTCATTCTGAAATTAGTTCACGACACAGGAGACAATTGTTAGTATTTCATGTAATTTTCGTTGGCACAGGAAAGGAGCAATTATGGGGTGACCTGTTGCAGTGAATTTCGAACCATATATATGAACAATGAACTATATAGCTTCGTTCTTTTTGATGTTTTAAAAAATTAATTGAATATCCTTTACAGGACTTTGCGAATCAACCCCAGCTTTGTAACGCTGTTTGTGATTTTATAGGCATTATTACGTTCAGTAGTTTGCCATTGTTTTCTGAACGGGTGGTGCCATCGTCCTTTGTTAAAATCCACACGAAACAATTTGCAACCAAACTAGTCCGCAGCGTAATTCGAACTCAGAACGTTGAGGTTAATAGACCAAGTCACTATCCCCTAGGCCACAGACGCCACCTTTGATGTTTTACTAAGTAGAAATATTGTCAGACAGGAGCTGATTGATTGATTGATTGATTGATTGATTGATACGGCCATAATCAATGCACTACGATGAGTAACCATGTATGCTCCGATCTATTTATTACACTAACCGGTATCATCGACGGTGCACATACACCGTCGCATTGACAAGGATCCCCGATATAATTTAGTGGAAATATTTTGTAGCAATGTTATTTTTCAACGTTTTTAACGATTTTTAGCCGGGCATCGGTTTTTTAGTTTGCTTTTCTCGATTTCTAACTGTGAATTGTTCTCTTTTATGTGCTGAACTTAAACACGGGACTTGTGTTTTATAGCCAATCTCCGCCCGTTTGCCCAGCGTGTTCGTAGCGCGTTGGACTACGGGTGACTATTCCTCTGTGTGTGCGGGTTCAATTCCGCGGGATGGCAGAAAAAGCCACAGATTCCCAGATTTACGGTGTTCGTGGCACCGAACCGAAGGGTTACGATGTCCATGGCATCGAGCCGAAGAACTGAAAAGCTCAAGTGCTTCTGGATCGCAAAAAAAAAACCGATTTCTGCGATGCTTTTTATTTACTAAGGTAGCTAACCCTAGGTCTTACATCAGTCGCACCTTACGACATGCCTTGTAGGTTGCAGTGGTACTATTCTTTGCTTCACTTGCGGGCCCCGGTACCACACGGGGGTGTTCCTTGTATATTATTCTGAATCTATGTGACGTAGAGATAAAGTTAGGACCAGTGAAGCAAAAGTAACTCTATTGTTAGTTTCACCAGTGGACAGATGGAAATAAAAATTCATATTTATTGGATGGAGGGGGGCTGATGTTTCTATATGTTTGACAAGAACACTGTAAGCTTTTTTCTAATGTTACTTAATTCTATGTTAGTTAGTTAATTAGTTTGTTCCTTTTGTGGGAAAGGCGGCACATAGGGCAGAGGTTTTAGATCTCCATGTGATACGGTTCTTTGCTAGCAGTTGGAGATCTTGTATGGTTTTACATCCCAATAGTTTACTTTCTTGTAAGATTGTTCTTCGAAGAGTGGTCTTAGGTCTTCCACGTTTTCTTTTCCCAACTGGTGACCACATAAGGACTTGTCGATTTAGTCTCTTTTCGTCTGATCTAAGAACATGACCTAAATATTTCCACCTTTTCCTTATAATATTTGATATGGGTTGTTGGTGTGTTCTATCTCTCACTGTGTTGTTCCTTCTCTCACTGCGTTGTTCTATCTCTTACTGAGTTGTTATATCTCTCATTGTGTTGTTCTATCTCTCACTGTGTTGTTCTATCTCTCACTGTGTTGTTCTATCTCTCACTGTGTTGTTCTATCTCTCACTGTGTTGTTCTATCTCTCACTGTGTTGTTCTATCTCTTACGGAGTTGTTCTATCTCTTACTGTGTTGTTCTATCTCTTACGGAGTTGTTCTATCTCTCACTGCGTTGTTCTATCTCTTACTGAGTTGTTCTATCTATCATTGTGTTGTTCTATCTCTCACTGTGTTGCTAGAAACGAAATCACTCCATTTTACTTTTAGTAATTCTATATGTTCACGGTTATTTATTGTTTGAAAAAAATTAATAATACTGATATTCTTTAGTGTTATCAACACAGATGAAAAACAAAGCAAATCAAATGATAGGGCAAATGGCGCCAATTTTAAGATGCAAACACGTCACCATGAACACAAAAGAGCAATGTTCAACACAATATTTCTCCCCACATTATGTTACCAGTGCCAAACCTGGACGCTGACAACAAACGATAGAAGAAAACTAGCGACAACAGAGATGTAGTGTCTACGCAGAATGCTGGGTGCAACAAGAAGAGACCGGTTGAGAAATGAAGACATCAGGAAAAAGTGTGTACAACATCAGTACTAGACTTCATCAAGAAACAACAAATTAAATGGTTCGGCCACGTAAGCAGATTACCACCAGACAGTGCACCCCAAAGAGCAATGCTGCTCCGATACAATGGGTACAAAGCAAAAGGCCGGCCACACAAAAGATGGACTTCAGAGATAACAGAGGCGACGAAAGAGACTATCTACGAAGCGCATACTAGGGCCCGTTTTAGAAATCTCTTCCTGACCTGACGCTGTGATGCATACATGATTCGAGAAAGAAGAAGAAGAAGATTTATCATGTTGTGTTGTTGTTTTTTAAATGAATTTATCTTCATACAACAATACCGGAATACGAGGTCACGAGAAGGTTGTGTTCTTATTTCTTAGAATTTTTACATTAGCCCGCCGGCCCTAAGTTATCAGAGGTCACGCCCGACCTTCATCAGCTAATAAAATCCGACCCATTCACACTGTTCTACATACATTTGATGCTATTTCTTTCGCCTTTATCTTTGTTAAAACTTGATACCAACTAATGCACTGCATTCCTTCTTATTTTCCACTAATTGTAGACACCCTTATGTCTTCAACTATCCCTTGTATTATGTGAGTGCAAGGGGTGAGATTAAGGTTTCACGTATTGCTCTAAAAGCTTCCAACATTTCTTATTTCTTGCCATACAATGTTATAAATGAGCGTACATTATGTTTCAAAGTGCTTTTTATTTTCAAATTTAGTACATTACTAAACTCGTCTTGTGATTTTAATGGTAACCCCTTTTTTCTTTGCAAAGATTTGAGAAATGATGATAATAGATGGAACTCTTTAGCCTAATGCGTAAGAGTTTGTCTATCGATTCGGACTCGCGAGTTTTGTTGGTTCAATCTCACACTCGATGTTCCACACGTGAGGAACGGAATTGGCCCTCCTACCCAATACACTTTCCAGATGATCAAAATAGGTGTTAGACAGGGATGCGTATTATCACCAGACCTGCTCTCACTGTATTGTGAAAGCATTTTTAGGTCTATAAAAGATATTCCTGGAATAGCTGTGGGAGGACATATTATAAATAACCTGAGATACGCTGATGATACTGTCTTAATAGCAAGAAATGAAATGGAGCTCCAGAAATTAGTTGACCTCACTGAAATTAGCTGAGAGCTCACGATGTCCAGGTCACAGCCATCCGATCATGTTCCTCGGATGATCGCAGTCGATTTGCTCTGGAGAATCGGTTGATTTCTTTGTATGGTACCTTGCAACCACGTGGGCTCAACGTATTACATTCCTATGCTTCTTAGTACTTTCTCTTCCATGCCTTGTAATCTATATGGGCGTATGTTGCATGTATTCAAGTTATATATTTACTAGATTTTCATTGTTTCTCTTCCTTTCTATTTCTAGTTTTTATGTGTGTTTTTGTGTTACATTTATTTCGTTATTCGTTTTTATTCCCAGATTTTAATTAGAAACGTTTGTATTTGGTCGTCCATTTGTTTTTTTATATTTGTCACTCCTGTTGTTCGTTTGCTTGATAAAGGCCTTGTTGGTCGAAACGTTGCTGTATTTTGTCATTGTTTTTGTAATTTGTAAAACTACAGTACTTTGTGATTACGTGTTTTGCTAATCAAATAGTTTTACTGCAGTCTCATCTATTTTGTGAATATTTTAACAGAATGTCGCGTTCTGGATTGGAATCCACTATCTTCGGAACGCAAGACTAAGGCCACTTAGCCATATATAGACACCTTTAATTAAGTTTAATAAAGTAAGCAAAATAAACATACTTTTCGACCAAAATGTCTTTATCAAAGAAATGATGACATTTTCAATAACTAAAGCAAAATAGTCGGCATACATTTATGTGGTATCGATTCACATTTCTAGAAATAAAGAGATCGATTTATTGACAATTTTTTTCCCTTTTTCAATGACCCCCTTGCAGCGCATAGGCTCTTGTGCTGCATCTTCATACATTGTAGTGATATTTGTATGTGTTTGTAAACTGCTGCTTTGCTCAATATATGGTGTTTTATTAATGTGGACTTAGAAGAAGACGCCTCCAGACATCATTTTTCAGTTGAAGAGTGGGGATGGGGGTTTGTGGGTGGGAGGGCAGTATGTGGATGTGTTTTCTTTCTTTTGTTCTTCTCTGCTTCTTTTGCCGTAGGCGTATCAGGTTTAACTGATGATCGGTTTTCGAGATAGTACACGCTCGGTCGCTTGATATGTTGTGGTATTGTGGAGTTTTAAGATGTCTGTAACTCCATCAAACCCATCTTTTTCTTGGTCTGTCCTTTCCTCTTGATGATTCCATTTTCAGGTTGTACGCTCTTGCAACTGGTGCATTCAGGTTCATTCGCACCAAGTGGCCAAACAATTTGAGTCTCTGTTTTTCAATAAATCTAACAGCAGGTATTGTTCCGACTGTTCTTCTAATTTCTTCATTTCTTATATGGTCTCTTCTTGTTTTATTTACTGCTTTCCTCAAGCATTTAATTTCGCATGTGGTATTGTTCCTTTCTTGTTCTTTTGTCAGTGCCCATGTTTGGCACTGTAGCACAGTGTTGGTATGAAGATTGCATTTATAATGTCTTTTATTCAATGTGGATGTGTACACAGTTGAAATTCTCCAGCAGTGTTATCCAAAGTTTTCATAGTTTATGGCACATCTGACTAATAATTGGGGAGACACGGGCCTAATGTAGCAATTGCGATAATTATAATAATAATATTGTAATATTAAGTCATCCATGTGTGTGTGTGTGTGTGGAACGCGCAAGGGAAGCAGAGACTAATAACACTGTGACCTACAAGTAATTAGGAGCTGCTCAACGAGGAGAGTAGAACAAGTTGGCATTATGCTGTCTCCTCAGAACAAGACATAATCGAACCCTCTACAATTTGTATACTTCATCTTGTTCGAACTCTCCATATCGACCATTTGTTAACCATTCGATGTGATTTGTATGTGATCTGAGCCTAAGAGTGATTGTGGGTTGTGCCAGTTATGTACCTAAAGGGAGGCAGCATATCAATTTCTGTGATTCTTTTACTTACTAGGTAGCTTCCTAGTTCCTACATCCGTCACCTCTTACGACATGCATTGTAGGTCGCAGTGGTACTATTCTTTGCTTCCCTTGAGGGCCCCGGCCCCACACGGGCGAACATATGTAAACAGAATTAAAGATTAGTAATTTCTTGAACACCCGAGAAGAGGAGGATGGAAAGCCCATGCCCTGGAAAAGTCGTTAGAAAGATTCAAAAATAAAAGTTTCTGCAAAATATTTTTCCTATCTTCTAAACTACATCGGGAACCCTCGCCGGTGCTACGGAGTTCGTGTACTGCCGCTGAAATCTTTCGTAGTAAAAAAGAGATCGAAACACACATAGTTACTCACCAACATGCAATGATGATGGTCCTATCAATCAATCAATCAATCAATCAGAACTTCATTAACTCTTGTTTCAATCCTTCTTCTTTGATTACTAAATCATCCCTCTCGTTCATTTAATCAGACTAGTGTCCATGAATACGACCATCGACGAAGTGGGTGAACTGCCAAGAGACAGAGTGAATTTCAGATGTGCTGCAAAGAGAGCAACGTCCTATAAAGGATACGCACCTTGATGATGAGTGTCCATATACATGTGGGTCTTTATGGCGACATGGTTAAGATGTATGCCTGACTTTCTGACGGTTATACGATCGAATCCGGACCCAGTCACACATATAGCAGGCTAGACGTAGATTGACGACATGACAGATGACTGACAGTAATAGAAAGGACTGCGCACCAAAGAGCGCATGTTTGATGATAAGATCTCGGTCAATGGAACCGAGACGTATTGGTGCGGAGAAGGGTTAGCAACAGAGAGACGACCCAAAAAACAACGGAAAAAATAGGATTAGATCCAGGCTCCCATAAGGTTCTGAGATCGTAATGAAGGTACTGCCTGATTATACATATGAAATTTTTCTGAAACCCTAGGATTCTTGCTGGTGCTGGGAGTTCGTCCTTTGTACAACACTCTCGAAGATGGTGTGAAATTTCTGCCGAGAGAGACGAAGCCATATGGGGAAATCCGGAACAATGGCTCAATCCTTCGTATTTAGTCCCTTTATATATACACACTAAGAACGAAAATCCAGTCCTTCAAACTAAATGCTACAGAAAGATCCTACGAATACCATGGACAGAAAAAGAAAGAACACTGATGTCCTGAAAGAACTAAATGTTAAAGAGAATTGCTGATAAACAACATACTATACAGAAAAATTACATACTTTGGTCACATCAAGCGTCACGATGGCCTGGAAAGAACAATATTAGAGGGCAGGTCCCAGGACGCAGAGGCAGACCAAGAAGAAGATGGCTACAAGATATTAAAGAAACCATGAACATGACCATCGACGAAGTGGGTGAATTGTCTAGAAACAGAGTGAATTTTAGATGTGCTGCAAAGAGAGCAACATCCTATAAAGGATACGCACCTTGATGATGATGTGATACACACATAAAGAGTGAAGCATATGACCGAATGAATTAAAGTGCGGACTCCCTTCCGGGAGACCCTGGTTTAATTTCCGGTAAGGCCAAGGAGTTTTTTCTGTCGGGTGCATGATAAAAAATATTAGCCTGAACAGTTTCGCGGTAAGTGCACTTGCCTTACGGCCATACACTTTCATAGATGTAACACCTACCAGTCCTACACCGCACTACAAAGCGTTATTACATGCAGCAAAGACAGCTTTATAAATTTATTGTATATGCACACATCACCTGTTTGTTGTTGGGGCTCGCAAGGGGAGGAAAGAATAGTAACACTGCGAACTACAAGGCATGTCGTAAGAGACGACTAAGGTAGGGGCCTAGGAAGCTACCTAGTAAATCAAAAGCGTCGTAGAAATCGGATGTGCTGGATTACTTGTAGGCGATTAACTTTCACAACGTGCAATCGCTCTTAGGCTCGGGTCACATCGCCCGTGTGGTTCCGGGGCCCACAAGGGACGCAAAGAATAGCACCACTGCAAACTATAAAGCATGCCGTAAGAAGCGACTGATGTAGGACCTAGGAAGCTACCTAGTAAATAAAAAGCGTCATAGAAATCTAATATTCTGGCTTACTTGTAGGTGCATAACTCTCACAACGTACAATCACTCTTAGGATCGGATCACATACAAATCGCAAAGATTGGCTAACAAGTGGTCGATATGGGGCGTTTGAAGAAGAAAAAATATACACACACAAACACACAAACATACACATAGACAACATAACAAATATCATAGCCAGACACAAAAGCCCTGGTTAACAAGATCATTAACAATATCATGGACAGACACAAAGCCTGGTTAACAAGACCACTAACAAATATTGTAGCCAGACACAACGGCATGGGTTAACAAGGCCATTAACAAATATCATGACCAACAGCTTAACAAGACACTAAAATATAGCCAGACACAACATCCTGGTTAACAAGACCACTAACAAATATCATAGCCAGACACAACAGCCTGGGTTAACAAGACCTCTAACAAATAGGACAGAACCAGCCTGTAACAAGACTAACAAATATCTGACAGACACAACACCTGGTTAACAAGACCCTAACAAATATCATGGACAGACACAACAGCCTGGTTAACAAGACACTAACAATATCATGGACAGACACAAGGTTACAAGACCACTAACAAATATCATGGGAACCCTGTAACAAGACACTAACAAATATCATGGACAGACAAACAGTGGTTAACAGACACAAATATCATGACAGATACAACACCCTGTTAACAAGATCACTAAACAATATCATGGACAGACACAACAGCCCTGGTTAACAAGACCACTAACAAATATCATGGACAGATACAACAGCCCTGGTTAACAAGATCACTAAACAATATCATGGACAACAGCCTGTTAACAAGATCACTACAATAGACAGACACAACAGCCCTGCTTAACAAGACCACTAACAAATATGCAGACATAACATCCTGTTACAGACCACTAACAAATATCATAGCAGACACAACAGCCTGGTTAACAAGACCCTAACAAATATCATGGACAGACACAACAGCCTGTTAACAAGACCACTAACAAATATCATGGACAGACACAACAGCCCTGGTTAACAAGACCACTAACAAATATCATGGACAGACACAACAGCCTGGGTTAACAAGACCACTAACAAATATCATGGACAGACACACAGCCAGGTTACAGACCACTAACAATATCATGGACAGCACACATGTTAACAAGACCACTAACAAATATCATGGACAGACACAACAGCCCTGGTTAACAAGACCACTAACAAATATCATGGACAGAACAACAGCCCTGGTTAACAAGATCACTAAAAATATCATGGACAGACACAACAGCCCTGGTTACAGAACTAACAATATCATGGACAGATACAACAGCTGGTTAACAAGATCACAACAATATCATGGACAGACACACACTGTTACAGACACTAAACAATATCATGAGCACAACAGCCCTGTTAACAAGACCACTCAAACAAATACTCATAAGGACACAACAGCCTGTGTACGCTAACAAATATAGCAACACAACAGCCTGTTTAAGGATTAACAAATATGCGACAAACAGCTTACAGCATTAACAAATATCATGGACAGACACAACACTGGTTAAAGACCACTAACAATATCATGGACATACACAACACCTGAGTTAACAAGACCTAACAAATACATCACGTCAATGGAAATCTAAAATAATGAAACCAAATGTAGAATATTACCAACCGGAAATACCCATCACGTTGTCATGGTAGTGAGACGCTACCGAATATTACTCCTGGGAAACGCTGGGACAAGATAGAATGTGGCAGGAAACAACGAAACAGATAGGGAGTGGAAAATGGCTGTTGAAGACGGGAAGATAGATTTCACCTTATGACTGTTTCTATTGTCTCTTCGGAAATAACTGAGACCGCTCATACATCAACTGAATAAGTTGGTGCTGGAGTCGGTGAATGTTACTGATAGGGGCATTGATGGAGTCGTTGTTAGAAGTACTAATAGAGTCATTGAAAGAGTCATTGATGGAATCATTGAAAGAGTCATTGATGGAGTCACTATAGGAATTGAGAGCATTGTTACGTCACTAATAGAGTTATTGAAAAGTCATTGAAGTATAAATTAGAGTAGAAGAGTCATTAATAATACATTGATGGAACATTGTATAATCATGATGGAGACATTGAGAAGTCATTGATGAAGTTCTTGTTAGAGTCATTGATTAGATAATTGATGATCATTGATAAGTCATTGATGGAGTCATTGATGGAGTCATTGATAGGCCATTGATGGAGTCATTGATGGATCTTGTATAGAGTCTTTCTAGTCATGTAGAATTGATGGACATGTTGATGGATGATCATTGTCAGATTTTTGCTTTTTACTAATCTTGTTTGTTTCCTGGTAGCAGTTCAGGAACATCAAACAGTAACTGAGGTGTGTCCAAACCAGGCAATTCTGGTACGACCAACCAGCTTACACTGAGGCATGATTTACATCTACAAGCTTTTATTGGAATGTTTGTCGAACCGGTATCACGGTTACTTGAAAGATTCTTTGTCGGTTATCATTCTCTAGACGTCGGCCGTGAGATTCATGTATACGCAGTCACTCTCAGAGTATGCTGAACTGTCGTGCAAACAAACCTCATACCATTAGCAGCTGCGCTCACTTTCCACTTAATCTCATAGTAGTTTCCATTTCGATCTCTACCCGCTTTGTGTGACTACAGTGCAGGAATATGTTTACATGATCACCATGTGTAGGTGAAGTAGGATCTTGGTGTAGTGCCAGCTTACTGACACTGACTCTGAATGTTCACCTTATTTCATTGCATCTCTTGCTATCATTTTCATTGTTCTTTCAAGTACGACATAAAACATGACGTTATGAGAGGGGAGAGAACTTGCTGGAGAGAGAGAGTTTTTCAGACAGTTTAGTTTAGTTTTAGTTTAGTCGTCGGATCATCATCACTGCACATCGAACATATTAATCTACTGCTGCCTTGTAGTTGATTGGGGAATCTTCTTCTTCAGCGATCTCTGGTCATGCGCTTAATTTACTGTGGACCACAAACTGGGCAGTCAGCTTCAGGTCTGTCAGGTTTCCCAAAGCTTAGTTTTTAGGTCGACTGGGTGTGGCCACATGTTGCTTCTCAGCTCACCCAGGAGAGGACAGTCTTGCAGGATATGCTCTGGTGTCTTTTCTGCCTGCTGACACTGGCAGAGAGCTGTTTGACTTATTCCTAGTCTATATAAGTGTTTGTTGAGTCTGCAGTGTCCTGTGCGTAGTCGAAATATAATGACCTGGTCTGTTCTGCTTAGGTCTTTGAGGAGTCTTTTCCATAATCATATCCAGTGTTTGTTTTCCAGTCTACATCAGATTTTCTCTGCATGAGGGTTTTAACCTCTTGAAAAGACAATGGTTGGTAAATTTGCTCTTTGGCACTGCCCTCCTTAGCTAAGACATCGGCACTCTCATTGCCTGCAATGCCACAGTGGGGACAATCAAAGGCTAGCGGAGTAAACCGTACACAAAACTGGACAATAGGTAAACCAAGCAGTCCATTAACAAGACTGGTATAGCTGGGCAGATGACGCTCATCAGCCCGGGAGGGCAGGTCGTCTACGGGTCGTTGCCCTGAAAGACAATAGCAACCTGCTGCCTTGTGGGTTGTGGCTGGGAACAGCAAAAGCTAACGGAGAGCGAACCGTACACAAACGCTGGTTGAAACCGAACACACCACAGAAGGATAAGCACTTGAGCTCCAAGTGGTACTGAAGGCTGTGTACGTACATCACGTTCTGATGTTTGGCTGTTTATATATCACAATAGAATAATAAAAACGGCTTAAGAACGATCGCGAGAGAGAAAGAGAACCAATTAGTCCATAAGAGCCCGATCTCCTCCTCAGTATGCCTCTCAGTTTAGTTTAGTCGTCGGATCATCATCACTGCACATCAAACCAATTAGTTCAGTGCCCGAGACCTCGACTCGCAAGAAGCTTTCCATTAGCTGCAAATATCCACCGTTCCCACCTAACATTGCCTTAAACGCCTTACAACAGATGGCTTTAAAAATATCTCCAATATTTATTCAATATCGATCCTATTTATCTTCACCTTTATTTTGACTTAACCTGTCATATCGATACTCATTATCAACTTCCTAACATGTAATAATCGGATTAATATAACATCAATGTCCTTGAACTCCGTGTAACAGAATCCAGCAACATTTCCAAGAAATATTCAATAAAACACTCAACAAATGCACTGCGATTCTGAAATTAAAGTGTCACTATTCTGTGTACGATTACGATGCTTCTCGATAATGACGAAATTAATTAGTAGTTTATGGAAACATAATCGATTATGACAATATTTGAGTTCTATATATAGGTTGATGGACAACAGGTCAACGTAGCTCGGTCCCTCTCCGCAGAAATGAGACGCCACCTGCTGAGAGTATTTCAAAAACCATTAACTCCGTATCTCCTGCAACAATCCTAGGTGTCTCTTGAAAAAAAAAAACCTCACTTGTAAATAGAACGGCGCGGTCCGTATTCGAACCGACGACCTTCGACTCGCAAGACAAAGGCTTCACCACTTAACTACAAATACCCCACCCTCCCCCACGCCCAAATTAAGCCTTAAAACGCCTTACAACAGATGACGCCTTAAAGAATATCTCCAAATACTTTATTCAAAGATCGATACCAATTTATCTTCACCTTATATTCTTTGACTTAACCTGTCATATCGATACTCATTATCAACTTCCTAACATGTAATAATCGGTTAATAATATAATAAAGTACGTCCTTGAACTCACGTGTAACAGGAAATCCAAGCAAAATTTTTCCAAGAAATATTCAAATAAAACACTCAACAAATGCACTAATCGATTCCTGGAAATTAAAAGTGTCTTTGTAGCTAGTATTCTGTGTACCGATTACTTGAGTAGTCAATTACCGGTATAAATAAAACAGGAAATTAATTAGTAGTTAATATGGAAACATAATCGATTATGACATTATTTTGAGTCGCGATATCGATATAGTTGATGGACGAAAACAGGTCAAACAGGTTAAAGAGTTGCTGTTTGATTGTTTGATTGATTGATTGATTGATTGATTGAATCATCATCTTTGCACTTTGACGAGTAACAATGCGTGCTTTGATCTCTTTCTTACACAAGAAGATCTCTGCTGCAGTGAACGAGATCCGTAGCACTTGCGAGTGTTCCTTGGTATAATTTTGAAGATGATGAAGATATACCGCTCCATACCGTCTGTCTCTCCAACTCCTCAATCTCTTCCATGGAATTGAGTCAATATTTCTTGCCTCTCTCAGCAAAGTTCTTTTCAAGGTATTCCTATGGCGTCCTCTCTTTCTTGAACCCTTTGCCTCCTACTTCATTCCGTTTTGGTATTCTTTGTTCATTTCTTGTCAGAGCATGCCCAATATGTCCCCCATCTTCTCCTTTTTATAACAGTTGTTACTAGTGGTTGACTAGCCATTTCTCTGATTTCATCACTTCTTTTCAATTCATCCCATTTTATGTTCATTATTTTTCTAAACATCTATTCTCAAATGCATTTAATTTACTTTCTATATTTTCTTCTTTCCTTTAAAATCTGTCCTAAAATCCTGTTGCCTTACTAACCTTTGCCTCACTAATCCTGTTTTGCCTATAATCGTGCTCATAATCCTGTTTTGTTCATCATGTCCACTAATCCTGTTTTGCCTCACTAACTGTCTCACTAATCCTGTTTTGCTCACTAATCCTGTTTGTCTCAATAATCCTGTTTTGCCTAACTGATTCACTAATCCTGTTTTGTCTCACAATCCTATGTCTCATAATCCTGTTTTGTCTCACTAATCCTGATTTGTCTCACTATCTATGTCTCAATCCTGTTTTGTCCTCACTAATCCTGTTTGTCTCACTAATCCTGTTTTGTCTCACTAATCCTGATTTGTCTCACAACGATTCCTAATCCTGTTTTGCCACATCCACTAATCCTGTTTTGTCTCCTCTCACTAATCTGTTTCATCCTGTCTTTTGCCTCCTAATCCTGTTTTGCTCACTAACTGTTTGTCACTAATCCTGTTGCTACTAATGTTGTCCACTAATTCTATAATTATTTACTAATCTTGTTTGCTCACTAATCGATTTGTCTCTAATCGTTTCTGCACAACTTCGATAACATTATATAACAGTTTTTGTGTCTTCAAATAGTGTTCTCGCCTCTGTTATCTCTGAGGTCCATCTTTTCTAGACCAGCCTTTTGCCTTGCATCCAGATCGTATTTGTATCTTAAGTCTTGTTTCAACTCTCCCTTGTATATGTTAACATTGATACAACAACTCTCCCTTGTATATGTTAACATTGATACAAAATCTCTTGTATATGTTAACATTGATACAACAACTAAGTACTTATACAACAACTCTGATATGTTAACATTGATACAACAACTCTCGTTGCAAATGTTACTATACACTCTGATATGTTAACATTGATACAACAACTCGATTCATGTATTGATCACTGATTGCAATGTTAATATTGATAAAAGAAAACACGAAAAACAAAGTACTATAGTTTTACAAAATACAAAACAGTGACGATATACAGCAACGTTTCGACCCAAAGGCCTTTATCAAGCAAACATTACAACAAGAATGACGAATTTCGAGGAACACTACAAATGGACGATTACATGTGGAAACATTCAAACCTATATAATGAAAACCTGGGAAGATTGATACAACAACTTTAGATTGCATATGTTAACATTGATAGAACATTCTTCTTCTTTTTCTTCTTCATTGCGTTCGTTCTTTACGACCAATTTTAATCACTCTTGTGATATGTTTGATCTTTGCCAAGAACGTGTATACGTTGCACATTGGTTGTAGGCCCTAAACGCATGGACTTCTAACGTTTAGGACACATGCATCCGATTTCTACCAACCCTCCTTAGCCGCCTCTTACGACATGCGTTGCAGGTAACAGTGGTTCTATTTTTACACCCCAAATTTGGGCCCCAGTAACCACTCGGGCGATAAAACATTCGAATTGAAAGTTCTTAATTTAATTTAAAAACTATATAACTTGCAGTTTCATTGTTTAACAATTACTTTAAAACTGAGCTGCTTTGATATGGAAGGAAGACTGCAACTGAAACTATGTAGCAATGGCCAAACACGCTAAAGACAACAAAACTATTCATGTTTTATAAAATGCAAAAGCAAATGCAACTACTATGTAGCAAACTGTTTCATGTCAAAGGCGCTTTTATCAAACAAAGAATACTTAATACAAAAACGAAAAAGTCAACTTTCCGAAACACGAGCACCAACTACATATAAGATTAGACAATAAGGGTTAAGAATTTATTCTCTGATTCTATATGCAGTGTGACGTGTAAGAAGTGAATCTCTTCACTTCTGTTGTATCCTTTGCTTGATAAAGGCCATTGGTCGAAACGTTGCTGTTTAAAGGGTTTTAAAGCCGAAGCATTGACTTCATTGCACCGGGTTTTACCCCATACGGCTCGGTCCTCTCCGCAGAAATGCACACCACCTACCGAGAGTATTGCACAAATCACGAACTCCGTAGCTCCAGCAACAATCCTAGGTGTCTCTGGAAAAAACTGCACTCGTGAACAGAACGGCGCGGTCCGGATTCGAACCCACGACCTTCGATTCACAAGGCAAAGGGGTTAACCACTTAGCCACAGAGACTTATTGTTATTGCTTTTGTATTTTATAAAACTACAATACTTTGTTGTTACGTGTTTCGATGTTGTTATGCCAATTCATATCAGAATAAAAAATAAGAAACTGTAAAACGATAATTACGAAATAAGGAAATGTGAAACGATGCAAGTGGAAGATGGTCATTATATGTAAAAGAAAGAAAGAATAGCTGCTAAGAGAGATGAAGGAATGTAAGAATGTGATTTTCAGAAAAGGATGAAAGAAAAAAGTATTATTAAATTGAGAAACAATGAGAATTTAAATGTGTATTGTTAAACATGAAGCGCCAACATAATGAAGGTTAACAGAAAATGATGGATGTAATATCAAGAGAGAATAGCAAGATAGGAGAACTAATGAGATAATCACATCAAAGAGAAAGCAGGCAAAAACGTGAAAGACCAAAAACTACATGAAGGAGAAATTAATTGCAGCTGGAAAACACTACAGAGGCCGGTCAAAAACAGAGATTAGTTGCTTTTGTTACTAACCTAAGCGCCAAGGGCAACACGGGATAGATATATAGATATATATACAGAGAAAGAGAATGAGAGAGACAGAAAAAGAGATAGACAGAGAAAGAGAGATAGAGAAAGATAGAGAAAGAGCGATAGAGAAAGAGAAAAACAGAGAAAGAGAGATAGAGAAAGAGAGAGAAACAGAGAAAGAGAGATAGAGAAAGAGAGAAACAGAGAAAGAGAGATAGAGAAAGAGAGAAACAGAGAAAGAGAGATAGAGAAAGAGAGAAACAGAGAAAGAGAGAAGAGAAGAGAAAAGAGAAAGAGAGAGAGAGAGAGAAACAGAGAAAGAGAGAAGAGAAAGAGAGAAACAGAGAAAGAGAGATAGAGAAAGAGAGAAACAGAGAAAGAGAGATAGAGAAAGAGAGAACAGAGAGAGAGAGAAAAGACAAGAGAGAGAGAACAGAGAAAGAGAGACAAAAGAGAGATGAGACAGAGAAAGAGCAGATAGAGAAAGAGAGAAAGAGAGAGAAAGAGAAAGAGAGATAGACAGAAAAAGAAAGAGATAGAGAACAGAGAAAAGAGAGAAAGAGGGAGAGACAGAAAGAGGAGAGAGACGAAAAGAGAAAGAGAGAAAAAGAGACAAAGAGAAGAAGAGAGACAGAAAAAGAGAGAACAAGAAAGAAAGAGAGACAGAGAGAGAAGAGAGAGAGACAGAGAAAAGGAGAGACAAAAAGAGAAGGAAAGAGAGACGAGAAAGAAGAGAAAAGAGAAACAAAGAGAGAAAGGAAAGACAAAGGAAGAGAACAAGAAAGAGAGAAAGAAAGATATATGAAAGAGAGCAAGAGAAAGAGAAGGAGACAGAGAAAGGAGAGAGAAAGAGATAGAGAGACAGAGAAAGAGAAGAGACAGAGAAAGGAGAGAAAGAGATAGATAGACAGAGAAAGAGAATGAGACAGAGAAAGGAGAGAAAGAGATTGTTATTGGTTATTGGTTACTAAACTGACGTCATTGCACTCGGGCAGACCCATAGGTGCTCAGTCTCCCCCAACAGATATCGAAGATATGCATACTGATGGTTCCTGTGAAGATGAGATATATTGACTTGAAGGATAGATGGAACAGAGGGAAAAAAGAGATAGATAGACAGAGAAAGAGAAGGAGCAGAGAAAGGAGAGAAGAGATAGATAGACAGAGAAAGAGAAGGAGGCAGAGAAAGGACAGAAAGAGATAGACAGAGAAAGAGAAGAAGAGAAGAGAAACAGCGAGAGATGTGACCTTACATATATTTCATTTAGAGACGACAAACTTGAAAAGAGAATATTTTCTGAGCTCTAGATTTGATAGGAGGTAGTAGTGGAACCATTTCTTTGTTCTAATTGAGTTTGGTGTAACTAGTCCCTCACAGAACGTACTAAATAATGCAACAAGTCAAGTTCAACTCGAATTACTATAGAGCATCTGTGACTAAGTGGTTATCTCTTGTCTTGCTTCGAAAGTCATGAGTTCCAATCTGCATTCGCCCGTGTGGTGCTGGGGACCACAATGGAAGCAAAGAATAGTTAAACTGCGACTTAGAAGGCATGTCGTAAGAGACGACTGATGTAGGTGTTTATGGAATCTACCCTAGTAAATAAAAATTGTCGCAGAAATAGGATGTGCTGGTCTACTTGTAGGCGCATAACTGGCAGAACGTACAATCGATCTTAGGATCAGATCACATACAAATCACACAGATTGGTTAACAAGTGGTCGATATGGAGCGCTCGAAGTAGAAGAAGAATCCACATCGCTCCGTTCTGTTAACAAGTGAATTTTTCCACAGACCCCTAGGATTGTTGCCGGAGATTCAGAGTTCGTGCTTGAGCAAAACTCTCTCCTGGTGGCATACTATTTTTAAAAAAGGGTTTAAGGCCGAAGGATTGGCGTCATTACTCGGGTTTTCCCCCATATGGTACTATCTCTGTTGAAGGGGTCCGTGCTCATGCAAGGTTCATTGGTACTATCTCTGTAAGGTTGGTCGAGGTTGTTTGCGGTTCCATATGGTACTATCTCTGTGGAGAGGCCGAGCTATATAGGCTAGATCCCTGTGCAATGAAAGCAAGCATTCGGCTATAGACCCTTACTATAGGAGGAGCGTCTGGTGGAAGGTATTAGAGCGCGGCTCTCGTGCGGGAGACCCGTGTTTAATCCCCGATATGGCGAATGATTTTTTTTTTCTGTTGTGAGCTTAAAATAAAAATTTAACTTGAACAACTTCGCAGCGACTTCACTAGCAATGTGTCCATTACATTCATCAGTCTCTCGTCCCCCTTGTGCTGCTTCTTCTTCTTCTTTTCTCCAATCCTGTTTGCCTCACAGGGTCAGGTCAAGAAGAGATTTCTAAAACTGTTTGTCCTATAGCGTCAGGTCAAAAGAGATTTCTAAAACTGTTTGCTCAAGCGTCAGGTCAAGAAGAGATTTCTAAAACTGTTTGCCTACAGCTTCAGGTCAAAAAGAGTTTCTAAACTTTTATCTCATGAGTGTCCATCAGTAAGAGATTTCAAAACTGTTTGTCTCTATAGCTCAGGTCAGAAAAATTTCAAACTGTTTGCTCTACACGTCAGGTCAAGAAGAGATTTCAAAACTGTTTGTCTCACGTGCAGTCAAGAAAGATTTCTAAACGTTTGCCTCAAGCGTAGGTCAAAGAGATTTCTAAACTTTGCTACAGTCAGTCAAAAAGAGATTTCATAAAACTTTTGCCTACAGTCAGGTCAGAGATTCTCCAATCCTGTTTCCTGACAGCTCAGTCAAAAAGAGATTTCTAAAACTGTTGCCTTCGAAGCGTCAGGTCAAGAAAGATTTCTCAATCCTGTTTCACAGCAGTCAAAAGAATTCAAAACTGTTTGCTCAGTCAGGTCAAAAGAATTTCTCAAACCTGTTTCACAGTCAGAGAATTTCTAAAACGACTTATGGCTTACAGATAGTGTTTGTAGCTTGTATCTCTGAGGTCCATCTGCATGGCCTGGCCTTGCTTTGACCATATAACTTCTGTGCTACACGGTATAAAACAGACTACGAGTAGTAAGACAGTAACGGCGTTAGTTTGAAATATTCTGTTGATAAGTCACAGTAGCTATTAACAATAGCTATGAATTACGTGACGCTAATCTGTAGTTCATGGACTATTACACAAAAAACAAGAACGAAAATCCAGTCCTTTGAAACTAAATGCTACAGAAAGATCCTACGAATAGTTAGTTAGTCTTTCCTCTTGGGCCTGTGGGCGGCGCATAGGGCAGAGGTCATAGCTCTCCATGTCTCGCAGTTCGTTGCTATTTGTTTTAAGTCTTTAATGTTTACTAGGCCCATCGTTGAGCCTTCTGGTGATGGTTCTACGCAGAGTCTCTCTTGGTCTTCCTCGTTTTCTTTTCCCTCTGGTGTCCATATGAGGGATTGGTAAGGGAGTCTTCTCATCCATTCTAAGTGTGTGGCCGATGTAGTTCCAGCGGCGCTTTCTTATAAAATTTGATACATTTTCTTGCTTGGTCTCCTGGCCTAAACTCTGTTTCTCCAACAGTGGTGAATTTTTATGATGACGACTTGTCGGGCCGACGATCAACAGTTAGTTGGCCAAGCTAGAAGAAAACACGTCCCGTCATCTTGAACAACAAACCGGAAACCATGGACAGAAAAAAGAAAGAACACTGATGTATTGAAAGAACTAAATGTTAAAGAGAATTGGCTGATAAACAACATACTATACAGAAAAATTAGATACTTTGGTCACATTAAGCGTCACGATGGCCTGGGAAGAACAATATTAGAGGACAGGGTCCCAGGACGCAGAGGCAGAAGCAGACCAAGAAGAAGATGGCTACACGATATTTAAGATACCATGAATATGACCATCGACGAAGTGGATGAACTGGCTAGAGACAGAGTGAATTTCAGATGTGCTGCAAAGAGAGCAACGTCCTACAAAGGATACGCACCTTGATGATGATGAATCTGTAGGTAAAGCCGCTCCTGGTGTCGTCTAACTTTTCAAAAGTGAAATGTGAATCGTGGCATATTCTTTACAGGACGTAGCCATCAACCTCAGTAAGCCAGCCGTTAATTTTCTAGGCATCACTTATACGTTCAGTAGTTTACCATTGCTTTCTGAACGGTGAGGTCTATTTTTACCTTTGTAAAATCCCACGGAAACGAATTTGTTTCAAATTTGATGACCTTGGGTTTTGAACCAGGTACGCTTGGCTTTGTGAACGAACTCACTACCGCTTGAGCTACAGACGCTCACACATCTCAAATTACTTTCAAAAGTGCACGGTAAAATTTGCGTATTTTGAGTAATAAAGTTAAAAGTCTAAAGACAAAGTGTTGACATCATTGCGTCGAATTTCCTCATATGGCTCCTTCCCTGTCGACAGAAATGATCTACCATTTGCATAGAGTATTGCAAGAAAGCTCGAATGTTGAAGCTCTATCAACAATTCTATGAATCTCGTGAAAAAAAAACTTGCACATTTGACTCGGTCCGTGTTCGAGCCTACAATCTTCAAAACGACAGGCAAACGTCTTAACCACTCCGCCATAGAGGAGGTTTTTGTTGTTGTTTTTTCGATCCAGAAGCACTTGAGCTTTCAGCTCGTCGACTCGGTGCCATGGACATCGTAACCCTTCAGTTCTGTGCCACGGACACCGTAAATCTTGAGAACGTGTGGTTTTCTGCCACACCGCGGAATTGAAATGCACTCACAGAGGGCTTGTCACTCGTCGTCCAACGCGTTACAAACACGCTGGATAGGCGGGCCACCACAGAGGAGTAAAAATGATATTCTTTGTTATTCCTGAACCGAAATATATTAGATCCATTGCCTATTTCTATCCGAGGTTTGCAATAAAATTTAAAAAATAGGAAAATTAAGAACTCGCAAGAACACTTGTCAGTTCAAAATCGATCAAGAAAAATGGGAATTCCCATTTCTAACAAATAATAATAATAAAAAAAAATTTCCCTAGAAATTTGTTTCTTCTACTTCTTCGCCCTAAGGGAAGCCTAGGTCCGCAACCAAGGCCTTCCAAGCCCGCCTATCCAAGGCTATCCTTTCCAGATCTCTGTACCTCTCCCCATTATTTTGCAGTTCGTCTCCAACTCCCATCTCCAGGTGTTCCTGGGTCTTCCCTACCTCTACTGCCATGGGGTTCCATCGGGGAGCCTGTCTTGTGATGTTGTTAGGGGTTTCCTCATTGTGTGTTCTATCCATCGCCACCTTCTGCTCCTTATCTCTTGTTCCATCTGTCGTTGTCCTGTTTTCTATCCCAGATTTTCCTGTTTGTTGTCCTGCCATACCATCGCAGATGGAGTATCCAGCTTAGGCATCTAGTGATGAATAATATAGAAATATTCATTATTCATTATCCATACAAAAACATCTAGTACTCTCTCCGGTACTAAGGTTTTCTCGCTCTGACGTTGAGATCTGATTCTCGTTGAAGAAAGAGATCGGAGCACACATGGTTATTCACCAAAGTGCAAGGATTGTGATCCTATCATTCAATCAACCAGTCTATGATTTGTTGAAAGTAAAAGTTAATAGACATGGGAGACTTCTTCTTCAAATGCTTCTTATCGACAACTTGTTAAACCACTCTTTGTGATACGTATGTGATCTGAGCCTAAGAGCGATTTACGTTGTGCCAGTTATGCGTCTACAAGTAGGTCAGCACATCCGATTTCTGCTATGCTTTTATTTACTATTGTAGCTTTCCTAGGTCCTACATAAGTCACCTCTTACGACATGCTTTGTGGCTCGCAGTGGTACTATTCTTTTGATTCCCTTAGTGGCCCCAGCACCACAAGGGCGAAATAGGAGACAAGGATCGACTAAGATAATTCAGTGGAATCACACATGATTGAAACTCCACCCACAAAACCGGAAGATGGGGAAATAAAAGCAAGGAATCGGAAACACCAGGAAATGAGAACGACTGCACATCTGGGGGAAGGTGTCCCTTGAGATAGAAACTCCATAACAAGACTGAGTCGTCGTGTTTCAGAATCTACTCAAAGATATTTGTCTCTAGTCAAGATGTGATTGCTCCTGTGTGGACATGAAGGTCAGTTTGGGGGAGATAAGCATCGATTTACTGCTCTTATCAAAGACCGGTAGTCATGCAGTGGTCCCGTCCGAGTGGTTACCGGGGACCAAATTTAGGGTGTTAAGAATAGAACCACTGTTACCTGCCGCACATGTCGTAAGAGGCAACTAAGGAGGTTTGGATGAAATCGAATGCATGTGTCCTAAACGTGTAGAAGTCTATGCGTTTAGGGACCTACAAACCAATGTGCAACGTATACACGTTCTTGGCAAAGATCAAACATATCACAAAGAGTGATTAAAATTGGTGGTAATGAATGAACGCAAAGAAGAAGAAGAAGTTGCAGTGGTCCACACTTAAGAATATTTACATTCATGACACAGCCATGGATTCCTATTGAGGTATTTATGACTAGCTGGTTACGCCTTTGCTTTGCGTTCCGAAGTACGAGGGCTCGTATCCTGACCGCACAGTTCTGTTCCCAAGTGCACTTTTTTCCAGAGAACCCTAGGATTGTTGCCGGAGCTACGAAGTTGGGGCTTTGTTCAATACTCTCGGCAGATGGCGTGTCACTTCTGGGGAGAGGGACAAAGCTATATGGTGTAAAACACTGTGTAGTGAAGTCAATCCATCGGTCTTAGATCCTTTAGTATCAGCCAGTTGTCCTAAATTTTGAATTCATTCTGGATAAATCTCGCCCGACTGGTTGCCGGGGCCTAAATTTGGGGTGTAAAGAATAGAACCACTGTTACCTGTCATGCATGTCGTAAGAGGCGATTAAAGAGGTTTGCTGAGATCGGATGCATGTGTTTGCTAGGGAATGCTAACCCGAAACAAATGCTTGCAGAAAACGGATGCACCAGGCCGTAAGGAGCATAACATGGTGCAGCAACCCCTTACAATGAGAAATGGGTTAATGGATTCTACGGTCGCCAATCTTCCTCGGAGATTTAGCCACCAGTAAGAATGTCAGACCTACTATCACGAGAGTGGCCAGAACTTACTGCAGGAAGAGGTCGGCACAAACAGGGAAACAGAAATCATGGAAATTATATCCTACAGAACTGTCCCCAGTGTGCAGACTTGAGAAGAAAGAGGTGGTCCACTTACACTAGCGTCCAAGACAAACTGTATGGCTTGGCTGATAATCTGAGGCAGACAGATGCCTTTATTAGAGAATCCGAAATCATAATTTAGTGAGAACGCAGAAGACAAACTGTATGGCATGGCTGATAATCTGAGGCAGACAGATGCCTTTATTAGAGAATCCGAAATCATAATTTAGTGAGAACGCAGAAGAAGAAGGATGAATCTATATGTTCTCTTTTCTGTCTATGGTATACTGAGAATTTTTCAGTAAAACTTATAACTAACAGTTTTTATAACAGTTCCTATATGCTTTTTCCCCTGCCTTGTTAATTGTGCACGCTACAAACTCATACTTTGTTACTTGGAATATGCATTTTCTTGATATCTTGATTTTTGTATGCTTTTTTTTGCTTTCATTATCATTCAATTCTATGCTGTTTTTAGTTCTTTATGTTCTTTGAGATTATCTTATCTTATCTTAACTGCATTTGCCGTGAAGCGTCGGGGGAGATAGTTTTCTATCTTGTGCTAAGTGTGTTGCGTTTGACGTTGTCAGTCCATGCTTTCGCAGTGACTTCGAGATAGTATCTATCCATCGTGTTCTTGACCTGCCTCGTGCTCTGCGCCCTGAGTGTCGATTATTGTAGGCACGTGATGGTAGTAAATGTGGTTCCATTCTCATTAGATGGCCGAACCACTTGATTCTTTGCTTCTCGATGTACTGTATGCATGGTATAGTACCAACAATGTTTCTGATATTCTCGTTTCTCACTCTATCTCTCCTTTAAGATTATGCTTAGTCATATTTTGATTCCCTGCATTTCATTTCCATCTCATGTTAAAGTTCGTTCCAAAATTCGTGATAACATTAAGGTTTAATTTGTACGAAATCTATCTGATGGATAAAAGTAATGTTTTGCATGCAGTATTATATACCTCACGACGTTACGAATCCATGTTTAACTAATTGGTAGGTAGCTTAGTTGATGCAAAGAACGATTTTTGTTATATAACGTTGCATAAGCACAACAAAATGGCAACCACAGTTTAGAATTTACATTAATACTCAAAATGGTGGCGAATGTTTGCAAAGGCGTATCCCTATTACCACTTCTTCTT